>UFQX01000564.1:170354-276799 GCA_900497675.1 Arapaima gigas | reverse complement strand
CAAAACCCCCCCCCCCCCCCGCTTTTTTTGGTCCAGCAGTGGCTGTGAGTGAAAGAGCATCCTACTGAGCAGAGAAAGAAGAAGAGTTTCTGAGAGCCGGAGGGTGCCACGCTCTGTACGCTGTTCGGACGCCCATCCACAGGTGGGCCGCGTTATTTTTAATTCATCTGACAAACAATTCCCAGCCCTGCAGGCCATGCGAGAGATGCAGCACTTCTTACGCTCTTTCAACGTGGCGCAGACAATGCGCCCGTGTTAATACTTACACCACAGAGCCGAGCAAAGACGTGAACTTACCAAAACCAGGCTTTCCACTCAAAGTAAAGTTGCACTTTCTGAATCCAGACGCTATTTTAATAAACCTTCCCGTGTAAGAATCACTATTCCTTGTAGGCGTTTTTTTGGTTTTTACTAAATGTGATTAAATGCAATTTTTTGCCAGCGTGTTGTGGTGCGCCTGCACCCGAATGAGGTCACATGATGAAAGCCGGCTACAGTAGCGGTTAGAGGTGTTACCCTCCGGCCGAAGCCAAGTCCCGCCGCTGTAGACCCTTGAAGGGTGTTGGCCATATGTCCAACTTTATGAGATGGACCTAGAGACAACGAATTGTTGAATTGTGTAGTAGCTGTGGAATTTATGGAAAGTTCCCCAGTCCAAGGGAAACATGGCTGTCTGAACAGTGATCGGTGAGCTCCGGTTCGGAGACTCCGTTCTTCCTCTTCTTCCAGACGGTAACATTCGGTAGCTGAAAACAAAGCAAGTGGAAACAGTAGAGCGAGGGGGAGACTGCAGCGGCAAACAAGCTGTTTAACGCGGGACACCGAAGACAGCCGGATTTCACCATTAGACTCAAAATCACCACAGCAAACAAGCATTGTGAGTTGAGAGCCCAATAGAACCGCAACATTCTCCCATCATCAGTCAACTTATACAAAACAGCGAACCTGGAGATGGAGTCGCGGTCGGAAGGCCCTGGGCTCGAATCTGCGCTTTTGTCATAACACCCTCGATGAAGGAGCTTGACCAGTAAAAAAGATCCAGCCGTACAAACGGGTGTAAGTAGATTAGTGCCAATGCCTCACATGCTGCCTTTTGAGAAAAGTGTTAAGCAAATAAATAAAAAATGCGTGCAAGCTGTTGTTGCCACGGGTGGTGAGGGTTTTGGTTATTCAGCACTACGCCGCTTCTTGCCCTGGAGAGACTCGCCGTCCGCAGCGCTCATCGGTTACCAGGCCGCCTGTCCACGTGACAGTTAAATGCCTTAAATCCTTCTCTTGGTATACAAGCACCCCCCCCCAGTGTGTACCGTTTCAGCGCGGTTCGGTGTCGTGCTTCTCTGTGTGCCCGGGCCATTACTGAAGAGTGCAGCGTAATCCCTGGCCTGCGTTTCCGCAATGAGCGTGTAATGCAATTCAAGCAGCACTGATTAGCTGCACAACATCGAGTCCAAGAGAAGCAGCAACCAGATGCCCAGCTCAAGAACTTATTTTGGTTACCGAACGGGGACTGAAGCGAGGGGCGCCCGTGTCTATCCTTCCACTCTTCAGTGGTCTGGCAGCTGCATATGTATGCATTTTTTCACCCAACTTTGAAATTCAAAAGAGAGAACTGGGCCGAACCGGAGGAGGTCTTCATCTCCCAGCAGCTCGAGGATGCTTATGGAACAGCACAACCGCATCTGGCACACGGTCAATACCCCAGATCGATACCGTTAAAAACTCGGCATGCCAGAGGGCTTGGTCGCTTGGAATTTTATTATTTTTTGGTCAAGAGAGGGTTGGACATTCTGTAGGGAGTGGGAGCAATTATTTGAGTCTTTATTTTTGCTTCCACTTTCTTCTCAGGGACTGGGGGAGGGGAAGGTTGGGAGTGTGGTGTTTGTGGGTTTATACAAATTTCCCGGAGTCATATACATCGCGCCACGGTGTAGCTGCTGTTCCACATTTGGATCTATGCCTCATTGCATGAACACTGTCTGTCTTGATTCACTGTTCCGTACAGGCAGTAAAAACGCTTCTTCGTGACCCTCAGCATGATTATATTTTAATTTGGGAGAATCAAAGATTTTCGGGGTGAAATCGCATGTTAACTCACCCGTGTTTGTAAGGTGAGATGACTCCGAATTGGTTTGCGAATGATGTGTCACAGCGAGACGCGCTGCAACCTCACGACGCCTCGGCCAGACGGGTACGAGTTCGGATCCGGCTCAGCACGTGTGGCGTGGGTTTCCTCCCGCTGTCCAAAGACGTGCACGTCAAGGTTAACTGGTCGCTCTAAATTGCCCTCAGTTTGTGTGAATGGGTGTGGGTATGCGGCCACCCTGTGATGGACTGACATCCCACCCCGGGGCAGTTTCGTAGCCTAGCGCCCGCTCCTTCCGGTGCAGGCCACTGCAGCCCTGCTCAGGATGAGCAGTTAAAGAGAAATGGACGGATGGGTGGCTTCTGTGCGAAAGGCCTCCGCACTGATCCTCTGTTACCTGCTCCTAATGTGTTCTTGAAAGCTGACAGAGTATTGAAAAGCCAGACGATGAAATGACCTTAGGAGGAAGAACTCTATTTTTTCCAAGTCCGCCCACAGTTCATCGCAAAACCATCCTAAATGATGGCTAAAACGGATAAGGAACCGCTCTACAGTGACGTACATTTAATAACAACAAATAACAACATTATATCTGTGCAAAATAAACTTTAAAACAGCGACTTCATACGGCAAATTGACTGTGATACTGTGTGTGGACTGGCTTGCGAAAGACATAAGTTATACGTCACATTTAAATGAATGAATAATGAGAAAAATGAAGCACAGTGGTGCAAAACAGAGGAAGGAAGCCGATACAAACACGGGGACGCGAGCCAGACGGAGAGCGTGGGCGCACCGTTCCCACAATGCAGTGCGTCCCACGATCTCGCTCGCGCTTTTCAAACGCCGCCTCGGTTTATCGTGCTGAACGTCACAGACGGGATAGATGAAAAAACAAGCGGATTGAGTGGAATCGATCCTCTCTGGCCGGGGATGGCGTGGACCGCGCATTTACCCGGAACAGCAGGAAGAGTCGCGTCTCACTGTTTGGCTCCTCCAGGAGCAGGCGATGGCAGCACGGCTCGCCGCTTGACAGACCGCGCGATATCCTTCATGCCCGAGAGTTTGGGAGAGCGCCGCGAAGGCGTCTCCGCGCGTGACAGAAGGAAAATTGACCGCGGCTACTGAGCCGTGCGTCCGCGCCTCGTGATTTTCTGGCCCTCCGCCGCCCCGGATTGATAAGACCGCCCCGTTGGAGGGTCAAACCTCCACCACCCAGGGCCTGCAGCCTTAACCTATCGAAAGGGGAGAACAAACACACACCTGGGCTGCAGGGAGCACACACCCTCCTCCTCTTGCCCCAGTCAGAGCGGGAAAGAAGAGCCCAAAGCGGCCGAGTCACGCAGGCGGAAAGGGAAGGCCGTCAAGCTGCCTGCAGGGCGGCTGAGCGGTCAGAGGCTACGCAGGAGCACCGCCTCCCCCCTGACCCTTTCCACCAGCCGCACCTTGACCACCTATTAGAGCGCCCACCGTTGCCGTGTCAAGCGCAGGCAAGTTAATTGGGTGAGGCTGCAGAGCATGCTGGGGCCACGGTGAGGGGCTGCCTGCTTGACAGCCGCGTGTCAGCGGGAAGCGCTCGAGTGTGGCTGAGAGACAGCGCCCTGTCACCGGGCCCTCGTGGATAACCGCAGTACCACCCCCTCTCACGCTCGCACTGTACACATTAGCGCTTACTTTTTCACTTTTTTCACCCTCTCACTCAGTTCCTTTGTACCAGCTAACCTCTCCTGGTCCTCCTTATTCAGGGGAGCCCCACATTTCCGTGGGCGCATTGTGCGCCGCATTGAAGTAAATATACTAACGTTAAAAAAAAAAAAAAAAAACTCGAAATTAATGACCTATATTGTGGCACATACTGGTACTTGTATGGTTTATATCTGCAGATTATTTCTCTTTGTCTCTTCTGTTTGTGCAATCGTACGTGTGCCTTTGTACTAATTCCTTGTGTTTAAGTCAAGTCTGAATGTCGAAGCGCGTTTCTACAGAACGTTCTTCTGGTTTGTTTTTGACCGCCTGCTCTTACCTAGTTTTCTAAAACTGCCAAACATTTTCAGCAGAGTGCTCTCCAAGCCCAGGGGTGTCAGTAAGGGGCCCCCAGACGGAGCGAACCCGGATCCACGGCGTCCGCAGCTCGTCTCTGAATTCCGATGAGGAACCAGGAGCACCATCGGCAATCGGCGTCAAATAGGTTTGTGAAGAACGTGTTTTATTTCAACTCATTTTACGTTACTTCCAGTTTAGTAAAAGTATTAAAATAAAAGTCTCTAACCATTTCTCTGCATTATATTTATTTATCATCATATTTATATTTTATTCATTAACAAGTTTTTTTATAACCAGGAAAGAGACGGGCGTCTGCACCACTAAGGTGTTATTTGTTTGAGAAGTAAAAGCAACAATCGGCGTTACAAACACACTTCTGGTCCCGGCTGTGCCAGTGGGATGAAGAGCCGGGGTATTTTTCAAAAATTAAATTGAAATATTTCACCTTTCATAAGGGCAGTTCTTCTCTGTCCATGAGTGGCATGTGAAAGATGCGCCGTCCACGCAAGTCACCGCGTCATCCGTATATGTCGTACTAAAATATTTTTTGTTTTGCGCCGAGCAATTCCCTGCAAGGCTGCCCGCGGTCTCGGTTTCCTACTACTTGTCAACAATGGTTTGGGTTAAAAACAAGGTGTTTTGTGAGAATACCGTGCCGGGATATTGCAGCACAGCTCCCTTTGTGTTTCACTGACAGTGTCTCAGTGGTGCAAAGAGGCCATTTATCTTCTCAAACCTCACTTTTAATTTCCACCCTGATGCTGGATCCAGACACGGGACACCTTTTTTTGCCATTCCCCTTCGCTAAATGATACTCAAAGCTGGTGCGAGACGTGAGATCCCTGTCGAATGATAGATGAGTGTTAGACCTCGGTGAAGATAATTGCCTTGGCGCTAAATGTGCTCCCGCGCAGCTGACACCGTGTTCCTCCCGCACAGGCTGCTCGGCCTCCTCATCCGCTTCACGTCGCTGGCACCGCGCGCGAAGCGGTGGGCCTGAACTCTGTCTTCATCCCACACGTCTCCACAAATCCCTTCGCTGACCGGACCGCTCCTCAAAAGTCTCCACGGAGGCTCGGTGGCTTCCTCAGATCCTCCTGGTGCGGGTTCGGTTTCCAACGTGGACCGCGCCCTCCTGCGACAGACAAAAATAGTCCTGTGCACCATTTTGGAAACAAGAGGCTGGCGTAAGGAAACCAGGTGGACAAGCAGAGAGGAAAGCGTGTACTGTGTGTAATAGGACAGCCAGCTGGTCGTGTGACGGAGCTGGTTGCAGAAAGGACCCCTTAGCAGGACGGTGCTTCCCACTCCTACCTGGGATCCTTCAGTGGGTTCAGCCTTTCGCCCATCGAAACACCCCGACGCTCTTGGCCTCTTTGGAAGGCCTTGTTGTTACATGTGTCCTCTGCATGTTTACATTGTAACCCAATGAACTTCCATTGATGAGGTGGCCCCCCCGGGGATCTCCAAGGAGTGTAAGGTTCCCTGTTCACTTTGGTCAGGGATCACCGGTGATAAAAGGTCCTCGCTGCCCACTGCTCATTTTTGCGTCACTAAAGTCGGCCGATATGCAGATCTATATTACATTTTTAGTGCTGCGGAGACCTTTTCATCTCCTGTAGTCAGCAGCCCATCAGGCAAGCTGCTGAGACTTCATCTTCCTTGAAGACCCGTGACGGCTTCTTAAACAACGCGCTTCCGACGGATTGTACTCATGTTCCATCAAACGTGTGTTTAAGCAGGTCTTATTGAAGAGTGAGGGTCAAACAACATGAAAATAATACCAAAACGTTTTAAATCGAAAAAGATTTTCCATTTATTCATTTTTTCCCCCAAAAAGAATGTTCACGTATAATTGAAGAATTGTTGAAGTTACAGACGTTCGGTCGTTCACTTGCGTGTGGAAGTTGTTGGGGAAAAAAAAAAACAATGCGGTGAGTTGCTATTTTGTTAGATGCTACAAAAATCTGTTTGGCTGTGAGAAAATGTCTGTGTTGAAAACCTTCAGCTACCGCATAGTTTTCGTATTAATAGTTTATGGAGCAGAGGAATTAGGTAATTTTCCAGTGTCCTTAAAACAGGGAAGGAAAAAAAATCAATAGGCCATTTTAGACTCTATCTATCAGAGGTGTTTCATACTTGTCTGTTTAAAGACGGGAATGTGGCACTTTAATGGGATCGTCGGGCTCTCTTTGAAATGTATGCCAATGATTCCTGTCATTTCATGGCAGCCTCGCCATGCTTGACCGAGCGCCCACTCCGCTGCTGTCAGCGGCGCCCGAGACGAGCATTTAGCTGCAAACTTTGAGCAGGTTGCAAACCAGACATGATGTGGCTACTGCCCCCTCCACCCCCACGCCCGCTTGCGCTCCGCTCGCGTGTCACTCCGATTCTCGGCGAGGGGATCCGTTTGCCTCTCTCTTTAACGGGATTCGGGGTGTCGGGCGCGAGAAGACGGGGCAGGTTGATGTGTTTGGTCCAGGTGAGGATGAACAAGTTTGGGGAAAGGTGGGAACGAGAACCCTGCTGATCTTTGGCGTTCGTGAGACGCCGAAGGGTGCCCATGGCGGCACCCAGCGACAGCCGCTGCCAGGCAGAGCTGATGCCGCTTCCTGTTTCCCATGGAGGCCTGGCCATTTGACAGTGTTTTTGTCGGGGCCTGAGCTCCCAGACCCTGCAACACACCACAGCAAAAGGTTGCGCAGACTGGAGGGGTCGAGGGGCTGACATGATGCACCGGTGGCATTTCGGCTCAAAAGAGCAAGTGTCTTGCAACCGACTGGTCAAATATCAAAGAATAGGTCAAGAAGGAGGCGGAGGGCTGTCTGCAAGGTGGTCTCAGACACCTTCTCAACAGCCGTCAGCCGCGACATGGTCAACAGTACCTTCGCCTGATGGACATCCTCGAGGAGGTCAGAGGTATCGCTTTGTGTGGGACCGCCGTGGTCGATGCTGCCTTGCCGAGGTCCGGTCACAGCTGTGGTTCGTGTTTTGACCTCAGTCAGATGTGCAGGCGGCCAGGAGGCCCGAGCGCAGCTGTGACACCAGCAGGGTCCTCCTCGCTCAGTAGGACAGCAAGAAGAAATTCTCTGCAAGCATATGACAAAACACCACCTCCACCTCGCAACTACAGATAATCCTGCCGCTGACTTATTGAAGTCCAACCCGTTCGCTCTCCGGATGAGCGCATGTCTTCAAAGGCTTCATTTATGCATGATTCGTGGGTTCTGATGGTTAGCAAGTCCCTGAAATGCTTAGCGTGCCGCTTTTCCACCCTTAAAAGTTAAACAAAAAACAATGTGCGTTTCCAAATAATGTATTTATTCACGTTTGCATCCATTTAGGAAATTTTCCATGTGAAATGAGAACCCTTTTCCAAACAAGATCGTTCTCGTCATATACTTTGAACTGGAACTGTTTGCGTATTTATGAATATTAATTAATGGTAATCGGGAGACACTGAGAAAAGGCGGACGTGTCAGCGTCGATAGCAGTCACCCGTCCGCTCTTGCAGACATAAATATTTAATCCAGGGCAACCTGGAAACATTGTCACGGCCGCAGTTCGGATGTCCGGGGCTGCAGCATCAACGCGGATCCGCAGAGCGCAAGGCCACCGTTTAACCTTCATTTCCATAAATCATTGCTGAGGATCGAAAGGAAACTGTCACAGACATGGCCTCGCCCCAGCAGCACGACATATCGGGTCTTCGAGTTGTTTAAACCTGCCCCCCCCCGACCTCTGACCCCCTAATTCCACGTAATGTATCCGTCCACTTACCAGCTTGTATATTTGTCCTTTGTCATGGTTTATTTGATATGTCATCTCATCTGGTCACATCACTTCATGTGTTGTTAATGATCGGCTCTGTCCGTTGACCACGACGTTTTCTGACCCTCGGTACGTCTACATTTGTTTGTTTAGCTGGCCCAGTTTTCCAGTGGAACTTAACATGCAAAATGTACCTGTTTATACACGTGGGTAACGCTGACCGGAGCAATTCGGGGCGACTTCTCTCATCCTCTTCCTTGGTCTCCCCGCATTCAGTTTTTCACTTATCCATTCGACGATTATTAATATCGATTAATGACATTCATTTGTCCGATCGTCTGCGTCCGAGGCGAGCGGCAACAGGTCATCGTCGCTCAGCTACCTTTGCTTCCCGTTGTTTTGTCAAATTGTACTCCTGCAATGAAAATTTGACACTCATACTTACTATTTACGTTTCTCGGTTACATTTGCGCTTTTCCGTTTCCGTCACCCTCTTTTTGTCGCTTTTGAATTGTTCTCATTTAACGTTTTACGCTTCTCTCTGTAAAACTGACCGAGTCAATTTTGCCACAAACCGTGACGTCGTCTACGATTCCGTTGCAATATTCATCCACGATTGTCTGACTGACAGTAACCGAAGGAAGTTAAACTTCGGCACGTTGTCCACGTTCGTGAAATTAAAATCTTACTTTTAACCACTGTAACTTCAGTACCTTTAGTTTTTTGACGTAATACCATTTTTTTTCTTTTTACTCAAATTTTTCGACAGTATTTTTACGTGGATAATTATTTTCTGAAAGTAACAGCGCTTTTCCTCGAGCAGTGTGTTTGCTTGCACTTGGCCCGGTGTGGTGAACCAAGACTGCACGGTGGGGTTCACATCCCCAGACTGTCCGCTGCGTCTAGTTTTCTGTTTATTCCTTTATTAAGATATCCCACCTTACGTCAGTCCTGGTCCTCACCTACCAGTACGATCACGGTTAGTTTACTTTAGGATATTTTTTACATTTATTTTATATATAATGTTGCTATTGATTTTTATTCATTCCATATTAATGTGCCAAACACCTTTTCCTTGCAGTATTAGGCATCACTGAGGATAATTTTGGGGTGAACTTGGAATGGGTTTGGAATGAATTGGAAGTTTTCCCTGTGAAATAACGGAACAAGTAATTTCATTACTTTTTCAGTACTTCAATATAAGTGCAGCTTGATCAAAGAAACTTCTGGAAGAGGTGGGATTTGAAGCCAGTACCTTTGAGTTGAGAGGTAGTGACTCTCCATTCCCTGCAAGGCTAAACTTTCTAATCTCAATGCTTTCTTTATCAGATCAGAAAAAAATAAATAAATAGAAATGAGAGCCCTGGATCGGGTCCTGCAGAATGGTTACCATGGTGTTCCTGCTTTAGGACACCGATGGCTTGAGAAGCTGCAGGAAGACAGTGAAAAAACATTCGATGCCCCCAGAAGATCAGGGGTCATCCTCGTACGGTACTGAACCATACTTGAGTGTGACGCGGTCTGCAGACAACTCAACCCAGCTGCACTTCGGAATCCCAGGAGCGCAAATTTGTCTGGGCTGCTGGTACGAGCCAACAGTTCGGATGTAGAGCAAAGCATTCAAGTGAGGCAGAAACATAGGCTAATGAGCCTCCGCTCGACATCAGGGTTCTGTACCGGATCGAGCTGCCGGCGTGCCCGAATTCATTAGAGAGTCTCACCGAAGTCGGTCCTTGGCGTGGAGCTCGAACGTTCACACTGACCGCAGCGACCGGCTGAACCAGGGGTGTCTCGGTGACATTTCCGAAAACACAGTGGCGCAACAGAGCAATACGCTGCAGAACTATTAGGAGATGACAAACACCGCAGCGAAATTAGGATTGGGAAATGTGCGCCTGTGTTTTGTTCGATTCGGTTGTTCGAAACCCGGTAGTTAAGTACAGATCTGCACTCTTGAGATGTAAAACCCAGAGTAAGTTGTAGGTTATCAGATTAACATCAGCCATGAGAATGAATTCCACCCGCTAGTGTGGACCACTGCTGCTGATACTGTGAAGGTCTCCAGAGCCTATGGGAAGGCCTGCTTCCCATAGGATACCAACGTGATCTGCATTGACTGAGGACCTGTGCCGCCCATGGCAGCTTAGGTTAATGTGCTGGACGTGGCAAGAGTCATCATTTCCAGTCTCCGCAGAGCAAAGGGGCCGGGACCTCGCTCTCCTTGGACACAAATGTGCAATAGGGCAGGTGGCCTCATCGGGCCATCTGGCCACCTTCGTCCAACATGGCACTGTTAGTACTAAACAGCCCCGCACAAGTGCGCTGTACATGTCTAGGTTGCTGTGGAAACAGCTTTCTCAGCTCATAGATGCTGTTTCATAACACGACCCACCCAACAGGTCGCTGGAAGACAAAGCAGTCAGTCAATCAATCAGTCATTTCGCACCTTTTACCACACAGTCGTTCAACAAAGCCTTACAGATGGTTCCGTTGCACCTCGACGGCGACGTATTCATACCCATATTCAATAAATCCCATTTAGAAAGACTTGCATAAATGATTAGATGGCATAACCGTTCAACAATGACACAGTTATTACAGCTCAGTGCAAAGAAAACAATTTGTTGTAAATTGTCGAAACCACATTAGTCTGATTGCATCTAGCGTGGTTGTGTACCGAATGTGCGAAAAGATGAATTATTCTGGACACATTCATTCCTCGGAGGAATAAATACTGAGCAGCTTGTCAGGGAAAAGTGCTGAATGGAGGCGAGTCAGATGTCTGTAGGATGAAAGCTAAGTGCGACAGTGGGTTTAATTTCTTTAGGATGAAACGCAATCGATATCTATGGCCAATTAAGCCACTGGAGATGACAAGGCCGAAGCACGTGGAGAAAGGTCACCTCAGTGACACTTCGAAGGTCAAAACCATCATGGTAGATATTTGTGGGAATCAATCTTTTGCTGAAAGGAAGCCACGACAAAACAGAGCCTGATTCCTAAAAGGACCGTCTAGTTATAGAACGGCCACGTTGCCTACCCACCTCTAACGCAAGCGGATACACCTGCCCACACCTGTTCACAGTCGCCACAACGCAAATGTAGGGAGCACCAGCACAGATGCACACTGGGGAACTTCAACGGAGTGCACACGCCTTCCAGCCATGGAACTGAGCCTAACTAGCATCTTACCTTGTCCTGTGTCCCGCTCCCATGTCCTGTACAGATTCTCCACCTCTGTGTCACGTCTCGTCTCATCGCAACCCAGATCTGCACGTCTTCAGTGGATCTTGACACTATTCGATGAACTCTGCTTCTGGGTTCGCGACGTACCAGCCTACGAGTGGTCCTGGACAGAAAATATGTCTTTAGTATTCGGAAAAATACCAAATACAGCAATCCCTTGGTATCCGAATCTAATCCATCCCCGAAAACTGGTCAGATACTGAAACATCGGATACCAAATGCCCATTTCTCATTTTTTTAAACTGGAAAAAATGCTTGCGCTCCCAGCCCATCCAAAAACACCTAGTAGATCATAAACTTCAATTTTTGAATTAGGGTTGAAAAATTTGTACCTGTCTTTGGTTTAATTCAGTTGGTCAAAACCAGGTGATTCCAGGTCTACACAGCTCTTGAGATGCAAGACTCAGAGTAAATTGTAGATTATCAGACAAACATCAGAAATGAAAACGAATTCTACGCACCAGTACGGACCACCGCTACTGGTACTGTGTTGGTCTCCAGAGCCAGTTTCTTGCATTCGATCGTCCTGCAGACGTTCCCGTATTCAGAACTGACCGAGGACCTCTATCAACCCAGGATTTTGGCATCTTAAACCACCAGTTACCCAACTGGAAAACATTTAATGTTGTCTTTAATTTCCATGCTTTCAAGAACACAGCTGGAGATTATAAGGCTTTAAGTAGACTTACAAAAGAAAATTACGTGAAGGCAAACAAAGTTTCATTTGTAACTGTGACTATTTTTTTTTACCCCATATCCACCCCTCCTTCATTCCTTCCAATTACTTGTTTTATACACCATGATTTTACTGTTTATACAGTCACCTCCCTCCCACACACAGCAAATCTCACAATACTCTGTTCTCCCGTTCCTTCGATGACTACCCAATAAAAGCTTTTAGCCTTGCGTGTGTAAATTGAAATCTGTAATGTTTTTGCTGGGGCAAAATTTCGATCAAGTCCATGCGTTTGTCAGTTCAAGCGGGTGCCACTGCGTACGTTCTTTTTTCCTTGTTACCGGTGATTTTATTTGTTTAGCATTTTTCTGCTCAGCTGGAAGACTCCGAGGTAATAAATCTGCGACGTGTCAGTCTCCTGCCCTGCCAACGCTGCCAAGCGCTACACCATCACCGATCGGCGCTGGCAAAGACCGGCGGAGAGGAACAGACAGATTACCACGGATCTTCTGGGGATAAGAGACACTGAACAGGAGGATTAAATTAACACGTTTGCGGCGCACCGTGCGATACATCGCCCCCAATAACTCATTGCCTCATTTTAAAGAAGCTGCGCTGCATATTTTATCTTCAGATGGAGAGCATGTAAATAAAGGGGCCATCCTGCACCTCCCAAGGTGCAATATCTGTCATCGATGATGGGTGAAGAGGAGACAGATCCTTTGAAGTTTTTCAACATAAAAGCGCAAATAAAGCAAACGTATCCTTTTAGCTGCTCACATAAAATTAGCTGCCAAAGACTGGAGAGCAACTCTGGCCTCGACAGCCACACCTAATAACTCTGATGGTGGCACAGACCTCAGCGCCTGGCCTTCGGGGAGCCTCCGAATTTTGACGGGACTGCGGGAGAACCCTTTAATCTGCCTCGTTCGGTTTTCTGTTTACAGCAATGGAGCAAATGAGTGGGAGATGAGTTTGGACCCCTCCGAAGTCGTTGCAGAAGTTCAAACTCTTCTAAGAAAGCGAGACCCAAAGACAGGTTTGTCATCCGGTTAAATAAAAAAAAATAAAAAAATTGGACTCAAGGTGAACATCCACATGCCGAGCCCACGATAAATAGCATACAGGACACGTTGCTAGGAGGAGGTTTCCATAATCAGGATTAAAATGAAGCTCAAGGCCTGAAAAACCTATCCAAACAGGTAAGGGAAAGTTGAGATTTAAAGGAGTAAAGACTTCTACCATTATCACCAAAAGCCCGCGGAGACTCAGGTGTACGTGTTCTGTTTATTCTAGGAAATTGCATGAGAAGTGATGTTAAATATTCAGTGATGGTCGCCACTTGGCTCTCTGGTGTGGCAGACGATTGAGGTGCTTCCTGACATTTGTGAAGGTTAGGGATCGTACCTGCCTGTCCGTGTCAATCACTCTGCCCAAAGGTCACAGCGCGGCTCTCTTTTCCAATTAGCCACTGAGATGTCAGCGGGGCGCGTGGACACTGCAGACCCCCCCCCGAGCACCACCACGCCACGGTTGCGTCATCCTGCTGGTCACACTGGACGGACGTTACGCTCCTGACACTACTTTGCTGGGATTTGCAGGCCGATGTAGACATGTTGTTCTCGCTGTGCGACGCCTTGTCCCCGGAGTTCAGTGGGTTCCCGGAGACGTTTTGGCCTCCTATCTTAGAGCAAGTTTTTGCTTTTTTTTTTCTTTTAAATGCCATCAGCAACAACAAGGTCCTTCCGTCAGAGATTTAAAGCAGGGTCCCCAAGCTGAACAAAGGTTCTTCTGTAAGTGCTTCTGCGAGGTGAGGCCTGCACCCTTTTGAGGTATGAAATAATAATAACGTAACAATAATAACAACATCCTCACTTCCACCTTCCAGGGAGCAGTGAAAAGAACAGGGCCCGGGGGGGGGGGGGGCTCCATTGTCACTGGGACCGTGGAGATCTCAGGACTGGCTTAGAGCTAATGGAGAAGCGCCCAGGTCCACGGAAAAAGGCTTCCTCATGAAAATTTTATCAGCAACTTTTATTGTTTATTGTCCGGGCGACAGCGAGCGCACAGACGCTGGGGGTGGGCACCCTTCCTCCTTGCTCTCCTTCCTTCATCTTTAGAGAGATCCTCCATATCAGGTGCCTCCCCCACCCCCTTGAAAAGAAGGACACTCAAATCGAATTAACACCGAATCAGACCGGTGCACTTAACAAATGCAGACGCACTTCAGGGATGCCACAGAGTGATTTGCAGCCGGCCAAAGAAGCGGGAGGAGAGAGCCCGGGCACGACCGCAAAGCCGCCGTCATCCGTCATCTCCCGGAAAAGCCATCAGCCAGGGTTTAGCGTACTGGAAACGTGCGAGCTCCGGGGGGCAGGGGGGTGCCTTTAAACCCGCCATCAAGCGCTTTGTTTCTTCCTGCGGCGAGTGAGGAAATGGCCCCACGCTCCATTGTCAGCGGTAGTGACAGAGCACTGCGCGTGTTATCGACATGGCAGCCCTCACCCCCCACGCCCACCCCCGGCAATGCGTCGGCTATTTCTCAAAGTACCTCGGGCTGATTTGGATCAGCCTGGAAGAAGTTGCTGAAACTTAACATTAAAACGTAACGCTTTTTTGGCCCACCGGGACATTTAGCCACACGACCAGGCTGTATGTTTGTCTGCGTTTGGCACCTGTTTACATTTATTTGCATTGAAGCGAGCGACTTACACTGTAAATCTAGACTGATGTTACATTTGCACACAGGAGCGATTTGAGAAACCTGATGTTTGATACCACAGCTGGAGTTGGGATTTGAACCTGGGTTCTGACGTAACCACAACGTCACTTGCGGCCCCCGTCCACGTGATATTCTGCCCGCGTTTGAACATGGGTTCATATCCACCAGTCTCCGTGGGGTTTGCGTGTTTTCCCCTTAACTGGTTTTGGTGGGTCGTCCAGGTGCTCTGGTTTCCTCCGACAGCCCAAAGGTGTGTTTCAGGTGGACTGGTGACTAAGGATTTTTTTTATTGTTTGTGTGTGTCTGTGTGTGTGTGTGTGTGTGTGAGTGTGTGTGTGTGTGTGTGTGTGTGTGTGTGTGCGTGTGTGTTTTTTTTACAGTGTTGCTGCGCTGTAAATAATGCAAATAATTCTTGGCCTAAAACAAAAACAACAACAACAATAAGAATAATAATATTCAGCCCACAGTTACGGTTTTCCATTTTTCCCCATTCTGCTGTCCACCCTGGACATGTTGATGTCAGACTGTGGTCAACAGGTGAGGTGCTGGACCCTCCATTCCGGAGGCTCATCTTCACAGTGGGGAGGGTGTTGGCAAAACACCTCCACACGATCCATTCATCCCTGTGAAAAGTGAATGGACAGCAGAAGAGGAACCGCACCCATTAGGAGCCATTTCCAGATCGCGCCACCGCCGGTGACACAGTGGGCTCCACATCTTCATTTTTTGCTGATGTGGGACAGCGACTGTCATTCTTTACTGCCAGACCTAACTGCCGTCGACTGTCAGCGCCTGAATTTGGACCCCGTTCAGGCCTCCATTATTTATTGGGAGAAAAATATTGTATTGATTTTGGATACCTGTGGCGTAAGTGATGTTGCAAAGGCGCTGACAAGACATTATATAAACTTTTATAATACAATGTCAAAGCAGTGCTTAGCAGACATAAGAGGACCACGAGGGGGGGACTCGTGTTCGGTGAACTTGGGGAGGACGCGCTGCGAGACGTGGGAAATGACCGTCTTGATGGCTCCTGTGGTGTCGGGTCCAAAAAGGTGCCTTTGTCTTTCAAATGGTGTCATTTATTACTGTATGAATCTGCCAGTGTAGGAGCCAGAATAACTGAAGGGGAGAAACAAGAATCATCCATGGAGTAGATGGGGAATGAACTGATTTCAGCTCGTATTTGTCGCGTAAGTTAATACACTTTTCTGTGATTTTCGAGTGTTGGATCAGATCTTTTGCTCATTTACTTAGCTGGGTAACTTTTACTAGAGTAATACAGGGTAAGCGCTGATCAGGGTTAGTACAGCAGTGGTAAGCATTTGAATGTGGGTTGTTTTACTACAAAGCACGGCGGCTTTAACCGCTACGCCCCCTGCTGCTCGCTACTTCATGGAACAGAAACTGCTTCCATCTGACGGACGTACTTTGCGGACAAACGGAAGAGGTTTTTCTGGCGTCCACAGGACCGGGTGATGGTGATGGTTGGCCTACAAATGAATAAATCGGACAAATTAGACGAAAGTAAGGAAACACAGTGGCGGACAAAGTCACATTTTAACAAGGCTCTTATGTGACCTAAAAGTAAAGCTGGGAACTGTCTTAAAAACAACACTGAACATACCCACTGTGTGCAATGCAGAGCATATTACTGCTCATGAAACTTTTTGCCAAAATGCCCACTTTTTTTTTCCTTTTACCCTGCGGTACAAACTGAAACAACCTCGACTATCTCAAGGGAACGCGGGCCTTTGTCTCAGACCGAGGCGCTGCACACGGCATACCTGCGATGTTGGGTTCAACGGACGGTAATTGAAACAAGGTGGGGGGCGCTGTGCGCCAGGAGGCCGCCTCGCCATTTAAGGCAATGTTTGTTCTTTTAAAGCGTCTAATAAATGCAAGTGGAGAAGCTGGCGCGACGAGTGTACGGCCTCCGCCGGAGGACCTCATCCCCTGTACGCAGCTGCGAAAGGTTTACTGTCATTTTATTTTACTCTCTCCTGCCTATAACATAAAACAGTAAGGGCAAGCATTACCACAATTAAAAGGGAAAAATATTGCCTTGGCATCTTATGGTCATTATCCTGAGTTTATTGCCATGGGTACAATGCATTTTATTTCCTTTATATGGGAAAGGCCTTGCTTTAGAATTTGACATCACTTTCTTTTTCTGCATGTTTAATACTTAAAAGCGTCAAGGGGGAGAACTTTTGTTGTGCCTTCGCTGACCCCTTTACTTAGCAAGAAACAGGGAGACAAGCAAACTGTGATTTACTTAGTAGATTTTATTTAAAAGGCACGGGTCTGAAAAGTTCAGTTCATATGGCCACTGTGTAGCAGAACGAGAAATTCGTTGTGCTTGCGATTATTTCTATAATATAACATCTTACGAAGGCTCATCTGGTATCCATCCCAGGGGTAGAGCTTAGCTCCTTGTCTGAAAACTGACCGTGACATTTTAGAGAGCAGAAAAGTCACATATACCCATTTGTCCAGAACGGCCACATGTGACACCAAAGTGATTGATTTCGAAAGACTGAGTAGATGATGACCTAAACATCATAAAATGATCTGTAGGAGATGCGGCCGGAAATGTGACTGACGTGTGCTTCTCCCACCTGCATGTTCTCGAAGTTTACCAGATGCTCACGGTTCCTGCCCGCGTAGCTCTGATGCACAAGTCTCGCAACCCCAACTCTCCTGCACATCTCGATACAGACGAGGTGTCAAAACACAGGTCGGCGGACGCGTGCTAACAACCCGCTGGCACGGAGGTCACGTCCGTCGTAAATCACAGCGCCTGTCATTGTGTCGTCGCATTAAAACATCTGCCGTCACTTTTTCCAATAGCCGTGACCCCCAAATAAATAATATTGCCTCTGCGGGCCTTGTACACAGCCGGGGTAATGGTGGCAAAATTACTTTATAGCGGTCCGTCTGTCTTGAAGTGTTGGCCTGTGGGCTCAGCTGAGCGGATGAACAGCACAATGGGACCCAGCAGCCGCAGCAGGGGCAGCGAGTGGCATAGCGGTTAGAGCTCCAATCTCAAAGCACTCCGGTTTAAGTCCCCCTGTCGGACTCTCGATCAAAGTAGTTACCGTGAATTGGTACGGTACGGTCTACCCGGCTATACAAATGGCCAAATCGGTTAGCCGGATCAAAAAATAACCTTGAAGAAACCAAGTGAGCGTGGCAGTGATGCGCTTCACCATGCAAAGGAAGTGCTGTGCAACGTAAACCCCCTTCCTGGCTGCTGTTTTTTTGCCGGCCACTGACATTTCGACACTGCCGAGAAACCCACAGATGCATCTTCTTCTCCAGGCAACCTTTGCTGTTGGCTCCCTGACAGTGACATGCCGCGTGCGTCCAGAATCTTCTCGGAATGCTAACAGGCAGCAGGGCAAAACAAATAAATAAATAAACAGCGAAAGGAGTCCTAACAAAGAACAGACGTGTTCTTATTAAAGCAGAAGCAGACCAAATAATTCAAGCACTTACGCAGTCGCGGCGTTTACTCTTAAGGGGTATTTTTGAAAAGGGGCTACGGGCACGTTAGACACCCTTAGATTCTGAAATTTCCAACCGCGTTTGTCCGGGACACTGCGAAAAGGGTCGGCTGGTGTGTACGTTTATCGTACGTTTATCGATTAACTGGCAGTTTTTTTGGGCGGTTGCTTCTTTCTTTTTACCATATACACTACCAGAGATACAAAAACACGAAAAGGAAAAGCACAGATGACTAATCTGATCAGGACGAGAAAAGCAGGGAAAAGGAAAAACTATTAACTATAAACTTTGTTTATTCACCCTGAGAACTTTATATAGTCGTGTCCACAACGGCAATATATCAAATATGACGTGTTAAAATGAAAGTGAATTACTGCTTCTTATAGCACAAATATATACTTGTGTGAAAACTGTGGTCAGATTTTGAGCAAATGTGTCAAGCATTTAAAGCACAGATTTAAGAAGATCTATAACTTTTCCTTTTCTTTAGTAAATAAATACACCGTTGAAGTTGTGACCCGCTGACTTCAGAATTTTACATAACAGTCGGTATATTTTATTTAGCCATGTTTAAATCACACAACAAACTATCTCCTCTTGGGTTAATCTCTTTCCACGGAGCTGTGGATCCATTTTACCTGAACACCCTCATTGGAGCGACAGGAAAATGACACCTGCAGAACACCTGGGTCCTGTTTCTGGGGTCACTTCGCTGTCTCTGGACGACAGTCTTACCCATTCCTTCATTTTCATTTTTTTTCCACCAAACGATCGTGGATCATTATTGACACGATGCATCCATGAGTTTCCAATATCTTCAAATGACCCAGATCTTAATGAAAACCGCTTTACTAGCTAAGGTAGGAAGTGGCGGCCAAATATGCAGAAACAGTTGTTTCGTGCTTCCTGTATGCCCGGGTTGTTGTATTTGTCGAATGTGCCACCAGTTTATAAATTTTATTCTGGGGTAAATCACTGCTTCTTAAGCCTTTAATATGATCAATCGCTACTAGAACTAACGTTTACTTTGTGTTTTCTCAACATAAACGGAGGTTTTCTTCACACGTAATCTTATTTTCACTCGCACGGCTCCTACGCAGCGAAAATACATGGCTTTAAAGTCAAACGACGAATTTTTCTGTTTTATGCCATATGTGGAGTTGTCAGCATTTCACTGTGCTTTGTGACTGTGTGCAGAAGAATGTTATTATCGAATTGACAGATTACACTGAAAACGGCAGGTTTGCAACCCATGCCGGCTACGTAATTCAACGTAAAGGAAATGACTGCATTGTTTACGCGCGTTCGCATTTAACTTTTTCTCACGCTCATTTGAAATGTTAGAAAAATAGTTTTTCTTTCACTTTCTTCTTCTTCTTCTTCGCATCCCTTTTTCCAAGGTGTCACAGGCCTGCGCTGCCTATTATGGGATTTCTCTCAAATCCCTTTCTGAATCCTATAATATCAGTCTTCTAGCTGACATGTCTCTGAGAGGCCAGGAAAACGTGGCTTAAATGCAATACCTGCAGATTGCTCTTTCCCACTGTTATTTATGAAATCTTTCGAAGCCGACCGGCAAACGTGCAACACGCTGCGGTTTCAGTGCGCTGGAAGGGGATGTGGTTCCAGTGCTATCTGCTTTGCATTACCCGGCACGCAGAAACACAGGCCACTGACAATCAAAGCGAAAGAAAAGGTTAAGAACGGGAGAAGCCCGCAAACACGCGAGAAGGAACCCAGCCCAAATGAATGAACCTATTCCTACAGATACAATCACGCAGGAAAACAATGGGAAACAGTTCCCCGCCGCACTGCCGTGTGGCTCGTACGATTTGATTATTATTTCATGTTAGCTAGTGAACCGACCCGCGGCGTTCCCGAATTTGGCGTCGCTCATAGAATCGGAACGTTAATTGAAAGGAGCCGGGAATACGGCCCCGTTGGAAGGAAAAGAGGCCTGATTTGGTGGTTTGGTCTCAAATAAAACATTTCAAACCCAAACCCTGCCACGATGAGGCCCAATTTGTCTGTGCCCACTAGTCACGCGTTCGGAACCACCTTCAGTTGCACGGACCGACGCACACGATTAAGATTCGGATCGCACCTTTTTAACAAGTTCAGATCTCAGTAATTCTCTTTTTATTATTGTTTTTTTTTCCCCCACATTTTCCTTTCCAAGTCCATGTCACCAGTCACCGGTGCCTTTCTCCGCGGCGGCTCCTTTGCGAGACGAAGCAGAACTTGTCCTTCCGTCCTGCGGCGGGAGGCCGCTGTAGACGCCCTGGTGCAGAAAGGCCCAGCAGAGGGCACCCCAGCTCAGAAGCACAGCTCCTGGTCGCTCTTCCTCGCAACTTCAGCCATCGCTCGAGGGGCCCGGGAGCGTATGGGTCCGATCCGCAGGTAGACCCAGACGGATGTCACGAGAGACCTCGGCCAGGAGCCCCACCGGTGCTGTTTGAGAGCGTGAATTACTTCTGAGCGAATTCCCCAGGAAAGGAAGGACGGAAAGGGAGGAACCTGTGGAAATGAAAGGCCTCGCAGTGATCAGACTTTTATCCAGGACAATAAAAACATTCTCTTGGAAAAAAAAAACAATAGAAATCTAAAAAAACAGTATGCCACCCCCCTCGGAGTTAGGTGAGAAGATATTTCTGCATCCGCTGTGAAGTTCCACAGAGCTTTTACATAATCAAATCAATATCGCGATGATTCACCCTCTGGCGACTGCTGCACCTTGCAAGCTTGCTGGTGATTTTTGGCAGCTCATGATACGAAAAACTTAGTTAAAAAATTCTCGACGCTATCGATTCCCTCTCTCTCTCCACCCCATACACACCCGCACTCACTCGTACACACTTGCGCACACACCTCTCTCCCTCTCGCTCGCCTTTGTTGTGCTCCGCTCCCGTTCTTAAATATTTCAGCAAAAGAAGCGGGATTAAGGAGATTACGGTCGACGCTGTCAGTGTCACCGCGCTGGAGACGAGCAGAACAAGCCGGGAGATTGACACGTGACATCTGGGCATAAGATCCCGACATTACGTGCAGAAAATGCTACCGCTGGCGTGAAATGTACCGTTTGGATGAGTGCGAGGTTAGGAACTCTCCATGAGTGTAAAGTTTATAGTTACATGTCTGACAAAACATTACACCTGAGGGAGCAGAGCATGATGTGGCCTTCGGGTAGCGAATGCAGAACAAAAGCTGCACATAACACACGGGAGGTTACAGTACGTTTCCAAAAGTGCGAGGCAGCAGGTGTGTGGAGTCCCTATCTTTTTGGCTTAAAAACATAGATAAGTTTAGTTTAGCGGACACTGGTCAGGGTAAAGGACAGAGCATATCAGACCCTGCTTGTTCACACGAAATGGGCAACATTTAACGTTCATGCCAGCGATGCACTGCTATAGCCGAAAGGTAGCGGCCGCTCTAATGAAGAAATCTCTAGAAAGTAATACGCGGCACACCTGGCTACACGTTTCAAAAGCTTCACCAGGTTTAGTTAAGGGCCAGTAAACACCCTATTCATTTAGCTGATGCTTTTCTGCAACCCAGCTGGCAGTAAAGTGCCTTTTGAGTATCGCCGACGCGGATGTTTTGCGGGGCTGCGCACCGCGCTGGAAAACGTTCTACGGCAATCTCTGAATTCAGAGAACTCCTTCTCTGTGGCGATCTTTAATTTATCGGTGAAACCAGGCTGTCTTTGCTACTCGGGTGTCGTACGGCCGGTTTAGTCTCCAAACTGGTTGAGGTCTTCTCAGCCCACGGAGCTGCGTGCGACGGCGCGTTTCCCACCGACGCCTGTGGGCCTTTGTCGAAATCCCGCAGCCGCCGTGCGACTCAACCAAAACGTTCTTTGTCGGACATCTCGCCCGGCACTGCGTGTGGCTGACAGCTTTCCATCATTCAAAGGAGAGGAGCGAGCACGTATGTCCACACAGCCTCAGAAAATCCCAGAGAGGTAACAGGCTCGTAATCGCGGCTGCTGCCGTCAGCCGACGCCTCCGGCGTCTTACGCGGGCGAAATCGCGAAGCGGAGCGGCAAAACAACGTGGGGAAGTGGACGACGGTTTGTGCGTGCGGCCCTGTCTGTTATTTGTCGCATTATATCCAAAACGGTTTTGCCGGTCGAAAACAGACACCAAAGAGTAAAGTTATGAATACGAGCAGCCGGGAGAATGATACTGATTTAAACATGCTGGGGCTCAGTTACTGCCAGACGGCTTCCTTGGTGAATTGGAATTTGAAAGTGCACATTGATGCCTTTCGTCGCACCGATGACTTCTGTGGGTTGGGCTTCTTCTTCCAAAGGGTCCATCAGGAATGCAGAGGGCCTGGGAGATGAGGACTGAAGGGCTGGGGGGGGACTGAGGGGGCAGTGTGTGGAAGATGTATGGCACATATCACATCTCATTGATTCGGTCCATTTGGTGGACTGAACATGAACCCAATAATCAGATCTTGCTTAAGCACGCGCTTCCGCCGTAATTGACTCTTGCGTATTGATTAAGACGTTGACGTGTCCCTGTCCCGGCCCCGGTGCTAATGCAGCCGGAGAGACGGGAGGCCACTCGAGCCATTCTCTGCCGTTGAAGCTGTCACTGACTTCAATCTAATGGATAAAACTGTCACCCAGTGCCCCCCTCAACATTCCCCCAGGGGGCTCTGGGTGAAATTAGCTAGTCGATAATTTACATACAAGAACCAGGGACCTACAAGTGTAGGGGGTGACCAGAAAGACCGGGAATGAACAAAAGAGAGAGCGAGAGAACCAAACAAAAAGAAAAACGTTTTACGACAGCTCCCTCGAACGCAGTAAACATACTGGTCAGGTTATGGAGCACAGGAGGACACAACATCTTTTTTCACTTATGGTGTAACACCTTGCACCTCCAATAATATCTTCTTCATCAGATTATTAGGCAAAAAATATCAAATTACTGAAAAATCAAAACAGTTTCATCGATTGGCGGATTCGACCGCTTGGAAGAGATGCTGCGTCGATCCTCTTAGAGAGACGAAAACCTGGATCGTGTCTCTTGACACCGCAGTGAGCCGACACGCACGCAGGTACGGGCATATCGCGGATTTGACCCACCGTCGAAAATTCAACCACTGAAACACTTTCCACTGCGGGTGGCAGTGATTGAGAGTCTGCTGTGAAAGCGACGGTTGTGAGACGCGATGAATCCTCACGTACAATGATCGGCTCACCCTCCCGCAATCCCTGCGCACCACAGTCAAACAGGGATAAACACCGGGGTCTAACATCATCCTCAGAGCCTCAGCTAACAGCCATGTTGACATTAAGCTTCTTTTTTAGGGTTATCTTTATTGTTATGTGTTCCATGGCTTATACTCTGGTACAGAATATCAATATCTGAAAGAAAATGAATTTAGAGCATCTGGGCTGAGAAGCGGATTTAGAAGAGCGCTCATATCCCGTGAGCAGGGCCTGCAAAGGAACTTGTCTTGAAGTATGCATGCATGTTCGTACTTGACTCCTGGAGGATGCTGATGGCATGTCTCTGGCCAGGTTTTCTTGACCTGGCGTGGGAGGTCCTCAAGCAAACCCACATCATAAAAACTGAAGGCCCAGGAACTGTAGCAGCCAAGCAGTGCCCTCTGCCTTGTCTGATATTAAACCTCGGTGCTAACCCAGGGTAGCAAGGCCCCTGACACTGCATAGGTTTCCGGGAGATTGGTGCACAAAGATTCTACTGTGTAAGTGTGTGTGTGTGTGTGTGTGTGGGTGTGTGTGGGTGTGTGTGTGTGTGTGTGTGTGTGTGTGTGTGTGTGTGATTGTGCTTCCTGTGAGACTCCAGGAGCCCAGCTCTCCAACAGGAGCACGCCTGAAGCAAAGAGAGTTGCCAGTATTAAACAACCCCCTCTCCCCTCCCCAAGGGGTGAGCCAGCCCTCTCTCCCCACCTCTAACCATTGCCAAAAGGATGCCCTCCACTCCTCCTGGGCTCCTCCCTGGCCACAGTCAGTGCTCCTTCACAGGGCGGCAGGAGCTTGTTGGGAGGCAAAGATCTCTGCGGTTTGGTGCAGCATCGGGCCCCGGCGGATTCGTCCCCGCGACCGGGCCTCGGCTCCTTCTCTGGCAGCCGAGATGCCAGGCAGCGCTGACGGTGATCCGCCGGAATCCCTGTGGAAGGCCTGACCCCAGCAATCCTCTCTCAGCCAACGCTCGCGGCGGCCTCCTCAGCGGTGGCGGAGCGATCTGCGCGGGTAAAGCTTCTCTTTTGTGCAAGTGGGAGGGGCCCCCGCCGCGAGACAAACAAAAACAGACCAAGGACAAAGGTCTGGAAAATCTTGCCTGTTAAACTTGACAGCGCGCTTAATTTTTTCAGCGCTGTAAATAATTATTACCCTCGCAGTCCAAAGCTCATGTTTCACGTAACAATCATCTCGTGAAGTTTCCGCCTATGAGGGGTCAGTGCCAAACAGACAGTTTTTGCACTTTATGTTTGACTTAATCAATGACGGGTTACTTATTCTGACAGTATGTCTAATTTATGGAGATTGAAACTCAACACACAAATGAAGACCTTCTTTATATTTTGCTGGGATGCTTTTGAACTGCATGTTCAATCAAAATAATACAATTTTTCATACGCCCCACTCCCACCCCCCCAAAACTTTTGAGCTCAAATGTGGATATTGCGAATTTAAATATATATATTTTTCACTTAAAGTCACTGCTCCTAAAATAGCTTGTGGCGTAAAACATTAGAATTTCAGATTTGGATTTTACACGTGGTGGGGGGGGGGGGTTCTGAGCAACGTGTGAATCTATAATTTGTGCTCTCGCATAATTGGCCGTTGCTGTTTATTGATCGGGTGCTCTCTCCGTTTCCGTAAGTGACACACACTCCACACACTCCTCGCCGCAGACCCCCCGGTGTGAATACGTTAATGAAACCGGGCAAAATCGGCAACGCAAAGTTGACAAAGTCCGTACAGCGGCTCACGCCTCACCGTTGCCGACAGATGATGGCATGTGTGACGTGGTTGGAGGCTTTAGGTATATTTCGGTTTTATTTTTTCATACTTGTGTTTTCGAGACTGAAATAACTGAAAACAGGCACTACCAACTCATTTAACATATAATGTACGTATTAAGAACAGAGGATGTGGACAGTGAAAAAACATACAGTCCAGCGCTCATAATAAACATAGTTTCACTCTAGTATTTCACGAAAATGGTGCCTTTGGCTCTTTTGTACTCCTCTTTAAGACGCACCACTTCCACCTGCATATCACTTCATTAAGATGGATGCTCAACAGATGTGGCAGCAAAAAAGCAACATCCGTGCAAAATAAACACATCGTGGAATCAGAACTGTACCCCTTCAACCCATCGCCTTGCCTCGATGTCACGTACCTTTTTATTATTTTAAACAGCATTATCAGAACTTCAGCCCCTAAGACACAGCAACAGGTGCGAAAGTGCCCTGTCTTCGGAGACGTCCCCTTTCAGGCTTTCCTGTCACTCTGGGGTGACACACACTGCAGCGCAGAGTAAATTCAGCAGATGATCTCGCTCAGAATCTGCCGGAGCCCAGAAAGCTGGCCTTTCCCAGCCAAACCCGATGCCTCCAAGTACCTTCCACTTCCGGCTGCTCACAGCACCAGCACAGCGTGTCGGTAAAATCGCTTCTGAGGCCAAAACGCAGCGGCGGGGACGCAGAAACCCCCGCAAATTCATAATCAGCGTATCTGGTTTAAAACAATTTTAAAGTCATAAAATATTGATTCTGTCATTGTTCTACACGCGATGGTGTCATACATGTCTGAGACAAAAACTAAGCAAGTAGCGTGACAGAATAAGCTTGACGGTTCTGCCAGTGCTTTCGGGCATCGCCCACGCTCTCCTCTGGCGGTGGGGCGATGCCCAAGGCTGACAGGTGTCAGCAGATGGGGAGCGTGCAGGACAGCTCTCCTCCGAAACGCTCCTGTTTGGAGTTTTCCACCGTTAAGTGATCACGTCGCTCCTCACATCCATTCGTTTTGCCGCTGACCACGGATCTTAACCCGAAGCAGGGAGACAAAGCCTGTCTCTACAAGCTGTCATTAAAATGGCCCCTAAAGGCATGCCCAGTATTACACTGTTTTGTTCTTCAGGCATAGTTGCTATAAAAACTTCCACTTTAAGATTTTTTTTTTGTTTTATTTTTGTCAAGCTAGACTAAAAATCCTCTTCTGACACACAATGCTGTTTTTTACAAACTTGAAAGAGGTCTGCCTGGGGTGACTGTCAGCACGTTTAAGACAAATAAGGTGCTCCTCGGGCCCCATTGTTTTAATGTTTATAGCTGCATATGGTGATGTCCAACCACATATAGATTGTAAAGTAAAGCGAACCGAAAGAAAGTCCGTATTTTGCAGATGAATCGCCGCAGTTGTTTCAGTTCACCAATGAGGAAATTAGGAAACAAAGGTAAGAAGAAGCTAAGTAATTGGAACCTGATGGCGAGCCTCTCCCGGTCGCCGGAAGATCTGCAGAAACTGAGCTTTTGTCCCTCTGTAAAACTCTGAAGTGTCTTCCTTTAAGAGGGTTGATAAGAAGGCTTGTGAAAGCCTTTGGCCAAGCTCCAGGTCAGGTAAGTGCTTGACAGCGAACCTTGATGGATTCAGGTGCTTATGTGTAATTGCGCCCAATTGGTTCCCTCAAGTCCTTTCTACACCGGGTTCCCATGTGCAAGTGGCTGGGCTGACTGTCAAGGCCGAAGTGATTCCATCGCTGCTGGCGTGCTGTATCCTTCCTTGCACCTCGGCCTTCTTTTTTGCTCCTGAGGAGCAACTCCTCCATTTCATGGGCTTGCAAGCGTCTACTGACACACCGAGTTAAAGAAAGCAAACTGTTAAAAGGAGCCTCGAGTGATCGTGACCCCGCTTTTTCATTAGACCATATGCTCTTCACTGAGAGAAGAGAAGATCTTTATAAACTGCTACGCAGATGCAAGGCAAACGTCCAAGGATAGGATAGGTGAGGACGGGCACTTTATTAGCTAATCTCTGCAGGGGTCTGTGAGAAAATGCTGGTGGCTTTTCAAAACTTGCATAAACGCACAGACACTCATACAATCAGTTTTCCCTGATATTAAGAGCAAAAATGTTTATACTGCTATGCTGAGACCACTATTGATAGGTGACTTTTGCTCCCCCCCCCCCAAAAAAACATTTTATTAATCTGTAGAAGATTTTGTTCTGTAGACATTTTTTGTTTGGTGGAAAACACATCTTGCAGTATGAATGAATGTACCACATGCATGTGAGATAAGCTTTTAAACATTTTTATAAAGTAAATACGGTCCCATGACCATTGAGATTAATAAATCTATCTATCTATCTATCTATCTATCTATCTATCGATCTGTGTGCATTATTGCACACTGCAAAAGAGGAAATAAACAACAAAACACGGGCTATTCCAGAACCACCAAATGGTCTCTGGGTGCTGCTGTAGCCTGTTGGTAGATGAACGGTGATGATGGATCTCATCACTGTGATCTCAGAGAACACAGGCTAATCTTGAATCAGCGGGCATCCATTGTCTGTCCTGTGAAAAATGTCTGTGAAGGTTCCACGCTCACACACACACACACACACACACACACACACACACACACACACACACACGTGTACAAGCAAGCAGAGGCACACATCTCCAGTCTACCAGTAGGCTGTGTGCCAATTTAGCCCCTGCACAGCTCACCCACTCGGACTAATAAACATGGTTGGTAATAAGGTTACTCATTCTGCCAGGCCGCGCCATGGGATTTAATTGGGACAGAGACTTCAACAAAGTGAAAATTAATAACTTTTGTCAAGCTTCTGGTGCATTGTCTTATTAAACTATGATGGTCAATTAGAAAGCATTATGCAATAATGTCCGCCAGCAGAAGAGCTCCAATTCGATTAGGACCGCAACTGGACTGCAGAGGTACGACCCAGAGTGGGGAGGGTAACAATGTCCACCTAAACCAGACACCGACGCGGAGGTGGGAGGAATTAACACTGAAACAACCCAAAAGTCAGTTTGGGAAGCCAACCAGTGCTGAATAACTTCAGACGATGCACGTTGCTTGTACCAACAGGTTCAGGGCTCGTGGTGACATTTAAACGGAAAAAATGAAATATATGTCCGCCAGATGCGAGGTGTGTGGCTCTGGGGTCCCCGGCGGCCTTCTCCTCTACAAGCTGAAATCTCACTGATGTAAATTAGAGAGATCGCTTGACTTCCCTTATATTTATGTTCAAAGGGGATGTGCCGAGGGGGAATTCTTCAAGACCTCACCTTTTATTTCCCCACGATGCAGGATTCAAGTCGGGAAGCTAACGCATTAGTGGTGTTTCTTTTTTTTTTTTTTTTACCTCAAAGGATCACGAGGAACACGAGGCCACCCCAGTAGTGCACCGGTAAATTCCTGTATGCCATACGGCCGGGCTTCGAGTCCCCGCGCTGCGTTACGCTGGGCCGATTCTTGTTTTTTTTTTTTTTCCAATGTGCTAACAATTTATTTTACCTTGGAGTGGACTGAATGCACATAATTCAGTTATCAGCTTGTCTTAGTCTACAGAAAGCAAATTTCACCACTGGCCAGGAACTATAAGCCACGCACCAGGAGGGAGGGGTGGCGGCCTTTGGTTCCCAATAACAGCTCCATCCCTCCAAGACGTCTCCCCTCCACTCCAGCTTTTGATCGTAACTTGCAACATCATCATATACTGATCTGCGAAAGCAAAACAGTAACTTTTTAAAGCCGGATTTCTGGCTAGAGGCTAAACTTCAAATTCTCTTGGGGTGAGGAAGGCTGTAGTTTTCCTCTCTCCCACATCAGATGCAAACTATTTCCCACTGTCCTTCACTGTTTATTTTGTAACACGAACACATGTAGGGCGAGCAAGACTTTTTTTCCTGAAGTTTCAAGTCTCAAAGTTCACGTACATGGGAGAATCATGTGAAACGGTCAATACTAGCAATGAAGGACCAGTAAGATGCCCTGGAGTAAACTAGACAAGAAAACAAGACAGTCAGTTTAAATTTCATACCATTGCAACTTTTTCCATTTGTACTTTCTTCAAATCTCAAAGGGGCCCTATGGACTTGTGCTCTTTTCCTGCTGTACGTTCCATTAATCTTTGGGAAACAACTACACATTTATATTCTGTATATATATGTGTATATATATATAGTCTCAATTTCTGTTGCAGTTTCCTATATTTAAATGCAGATATATATATATAGAAGTATATGATCAAGCGGGTGAACAGCCTAAAGCGTCACTATTGGAATTCCGTGATGCTGCACGTTTTCTGACAAGCGAGAACGCTAGTGCCCAGTGCGTATCATCTGTGTTTGTCGACACAGTTTTCCTGCACGCTGCGTACTGTGGGCGAAGGGCTGTACCTGGCCGGAAAGTCCTGCTACAAAAAACTAAGACGATTATTGGGTTTAATACAATTTCCATACTTGGTGATCTTCCATTAAATATAGAGTGACAAATTGCACATTAAACATCGATCCCTGCTTCAGGATCTCCAGAAAACTCAATTTATTCAGCCCAGTCCTGCTCGTGTCTTCCCTCAAAATGCCGACTTATGAGCTAATGCACCGTTTATAACAATGTACCGCAGTCACACGGACGCGGTCGCTGGCCAATCCGCCGCTCCCTTTAATACGTGCAAAGAATACCCGGCGACGTTATGGGGTTTCTGTGGCAGTCGGCAAATTTACATCTCACCCCTTCTCTTATTTCTTCCAGGGAAATGAGCCCTGCCCCCTGCCCATGTGTTGATAGAAACAGGCTACAGGGCTGTCATCTCTGGGTAGAGCATTACCCGTGACTGTGGGGGGCTACTTGGTCCTCAGGCAGACCTGGAGATCAGGAGTGCCCAGCAGAGATTTATTGAAACTTCTTGTCCCGTCTAGGTGCCTAATTTATCAGGAGACCTAATTTACACCGACCCTTTAGACTAATTGCAAATTGGCAAAAAATGCTGATATTGTAGAACAGTCCTTTTGCCGGCATCCCTGGCCGTGCCTCCCTGCTAATGCGTTTCATCTGCAGAGCATGAAATGATCTGAAAGGAAGGAGGGAGAGGAGACAAGGCGAGTCCTGTGAGCACACCGGAGCAGAATAAGGCTGCGCTCGAGGTAAATAGCAGCACAACAACACCGGTGATGCCCCCGTAACTGCAGGTGGGGCGACGCGGGGCCTCGTCTGGGTATAACTTGGTTGTCGGTCCACACGGGCAGGTGACCCTGCTCTGGACCCCATCGACCAGACACTCGGGGGGCCTGCCGCTGGTAAAGCCACAGGGATGACCTCCTCTTCGACTGCAGTTTCCTACAGCAGGAACATCTTTATTAGGTTAAGGTTTGTGTCGAAATTACGTTGAACCATAAACAGATTCCACACAAATTACATAATTTCATAGTTCGGGAGGGCTGCTCTGAACTTCAGCTCTTTGTCATTATTGCATGATAAGCCCCAAATGCAGAGGGGGGTTTCTAATATAATTTCTCCCATTTTATGATCTAACAAAAGTACTAACAGGCTTCTGTTGTCGAGAAGAATGGCTGGGATTTATAAAGGCTCGGCATCAGATATCCACCTAGACCATGTTGTAAAACATGATAATCATTTGTTTGGTTCACTGGCTGCCGAGTAATGGGAGTTTTCTGCTGCGGTTTGTCCAGGGAGAAAGCAGCAGCTTGCAAAAACCTAGAACATTTCTTTCACACCTCGCCTGCCTTCTCTCAAGTAAACTTGGTGAAGTTCAAGCTCAGGGACTGTAGTTTTGGAGGACAGGGAGCGAGTGGCCCTGTGGAGGTTCTCACAAAGGTTCCCTGCCAGCTATAAAGTCAGATATCCCACTGAATATAGCGCACTTCCATTTCTGACATGTGACTTACTCTTTTCAACCATCCTTTAAAAATATTTATACTCAGCTGTATTTGTAGAGCAACAGTGGATTTGTGAAAGATCGCCTTGGACATGCCAAGTGTGGAGCAGGAAATAGTTTTTCATGTTTTGATAAATTTAACTTTCCTCTGAATAGATTAGTCTGGAATTTTGAAGTTGTTACGCAAGTGATCTTTCAGAAATACCCCGTGAACATCATACTCTCGGTTTGGCTGGGGCAGGTCCGAAACCAAGACCATGTCAGGTTTGTTGGAAAGCTGCCATTTTGTTTTTAAGTTGGTCTGTGTTCTGCTGTTCCACGTAGCCCTGTCCTGTATGTAACGGAGAGGCAAGAACAATGGGTAACATCTCCGGGACCTGTTTCTCTGCCTTGACAGAAAGGCCACACGACTTTGTACAGCTTCTCTCTTTCTGCCGAGTGCCACTCGAGGTGAAAAACTACCAGGACTTAGGTTGGCCTCGGAGTTCAGCCACACCCTCACCTTGTCTCCTACATGCTTCACTCCAGTTCTCTATTTGGCCACCTGACCTACCCTCCTTCACACCTGTGAACTTTTTACTACTGTGAAATGGAACACACTGTTTAGCAGCTCGGACGTGTAAATATTCTTTTCTCGGCCGAGACATGAATTCAGAATCGTCAGATGTAGTAAAACACGTTTTGAACTGTCCTATTTGTAGGAAATGATGGAATTATTGTGTTAAGCACGTGGTTGTGATTTCCCTAGTGGTGGAAAAAAAATCAGCCTGGGTCTAATAAGGAGAAGGGGGACAGGGGTGTGAACCTACACACTCGTTTGTCTTTCTGCCCCGGTGCCACGCGGAGATGCTGGCACTGCACAGATGTCCACTAAGTGCTGGTGAAGGCTGAAGGATCTGTGGTGTTGGCATGGGGTACCACCATCCTGGCCCTGGGGACAGTGTGATGGATAAGGTGGCTGGGAGGGATGAGGGCTGGGGGAGAGGGTGACTGTCCTTCAGGGGATGAATGCAATTCTTGGTGAAGGTAGGGGAGTGCACCAAGGTTTGTACAGTCTTTTTTTGGATTTCCTTGGTTTTGTTGAAATGCTCTGTTTCCCTTCTTCACTCAGTTCATGCACCCACATTCAGTGTTGCTTAAAATAATCCAAAGTCATCTCTTTTTGAATCCAAGAGCAGGTCTCTAGTTTCCTTAAAAAAATCCAGCAGTTGGTATCTTGTTTCCACGTTAAATTTACAAAAGGAACAAACAATGCCAGATCTGAGGAAAAGCTGCAAAACAGGAGCACACGCTAACCGTGGAGCACCAAACTGAACTGCAGCGAACCTTAACCAAGTGTGCTTCTGAAAGAAGTTTCTACCCACAGGTTTTCAACAAACAGGGTGTTGTAGAATTTAGGTTATGACTTTTGCGGGCTGTCAACACATTGTTTACCTCCATGCAATTTGCCTAGAAATATGGACCTTCACTGTCAGGTTTACTGTGTTTTATTTATTTAATTATTTATGGTGAAGCTAGTAGGCAAGTCTCTCAACAGACCAGAGATCACTGGAAGCTGATCAGTGAGATGGTCAACAAGCAGACATCAGCAGGGCCGGTACGAGTTCTTACAGTCCCGCACACTGCTGTTGTTTTGGCTGCAACCACATCTTTTTAGAAGCTTAGGGAGACTCGCCTCATATCCTCGTGGAGTACTGACATTGTTGTATGTGTGCATGTGATGGGGGATTTAGAAGAATAGTGAGCTAGCAAAGAATAATTCACGGCTTGAGGCCAAATAGCTTCAAAGGGGGGAACTGTAGGGAGTAAGCAGAGAGGCTCCGAGTCTGTCAATGGCTGTGCCTTCCTGGGTAGAGGGCTGTGGGTTGTGAAGATGACATCACCCAGGAGCGATACAGGAGCATAGAGAATGACTCTCCCTTTTGGCAGCCCTTGCTGAGGAGCCTTTTGAAGTTATCTAGGGGCTTTGGTGGGTCTTCCTTCCAGGCAATAGCCCAGGAGCTGTCAGGTGGCTTATCAGATTGATGGGGGGGGCTTCACGCTCTGAGGTGCAGCGTGGGAGATGAATACCAGGTCAGCCTGGACCTTGTGACTTCAATGCTGACTATTCCTGCAGCAGAAGGAGCCAGCTCCACCTTCTCAACCCTCTCCTCTCTCCCACCCTTAACTGTCTGTGGCGACTCCTTTGACAGCCCTCCAGATGAATCACCCACTGGATTAATGTCTTTTCCTCCCTGTTCGTACCATCTGCCTCAATGCTCCAGGAGGGAGGCAAGTCACCGGCGGGAGGAGATGCTCTGAAACACCTACAGCTGAGGGGCTCACAAAGCAGGAATCCCCCTCAGTTACGTCAACCCCTCTGTAAATAGTGATGGCAGCTACTTCCCGAAAGGACAAGTCTCAACTGCCCTTTCCCCAAAAACCCAGAAAAATATGCCGAAAACCTATTTCTGGGATGTGTCAAATGTTCGACAGAGCCATAAACAAAATTCATGCCGCGCAATTGTAAATACTTGTCGCGCAGGGAAAAAAAGACGCGTATTTAAAAAGTGGACGGCGAAAGCAGGCAAACGTTTGTAAACAGAGAGTAAAATAAGTGCAGGAGGAAAGGTGGCTGACAGGCTCAGCGAATAATTCCAGGAACGGGGGTTTTACGTGTGTTTTGCTCACCAGATGTTTTACATTTTAATTGCATGCATTTCACTCAGAGTTGCTGTAACCTTTTGAAAAACATAGGTGTCTCCACCAAGGCGTGAAAAAATAAGTATTTTCTTAGTGTGTTTCGCAAGCTTTCCCCAGGGTTAGCAACTCGTTTTCACCTCCAGCACAAACAAACCCTGAATTAGCACTTATTGTAGCCCAGTATCAAACGCAGCATTTGTTACGAATAAAACGCTGGGCTGACATAAACCCAACATAGATTTCACTTCTCAGATGTGAGCCAACTTTTTTGCCCCAGGATGAAACGAAAGAAAAGGTGAAAAAGGAGGACGCTTTGACAATTTGTGAGATGATCCTCGGTCCGTCTGTTTGTTTGGTTGCAGAGAGGATTCGGGAGCTGCGGCGAAATTAACCTCCATATTTTGGTTCATCTTCTGAGCGTCTCCACCTTGTTTGGATGTGTCGGTTCTATTAAAAGCGTATCAGGTTCAGGCGGCTCCTTTCTGCCTCGGTAACTGATACGAAGGATCAATAGCGGCAAAATGTGTTTCAAATTCACCTGAGCGACAAAGCTTGTGTAGATTCTCCTGAGACTCGAAGTCTACAAGATCACATTCTCTGCCAGGGACAGTGTTCACGTGAACCTTGGCAAAGACGACAGTGTCACAGGTCTGTACAATGTCAGCATCACATTTCTCCCCAGTCTTCGCCTTGCTTGTTCCAGTGCCGTCTTGAAAAAGAAAGATTTAAAAACAGCTCAGGTCCAGTATCTCAGGCAAAAGGCTTTCTGGTATTAATTTAATGTGAAATTTAGGGTAAACCCCAGAGTTACTTCTCCAGTTGAAGGGGTTTTAATACTGGTTTCACACTGGGATAACCTGGCTTCATGCAGACTTCATATGGCCCAGAGAGACACATGTGTGTTGATAGTCTACTGCACCAGCATTGTTTTACCAACTGCCCTCCTCTCCGCTCACCATCTCCCACCTGGTGTGTCTCCCCATGCGTGAGTGGATTCCTGTGTCCCCTTGCAATGGGTTCCAGATGCTTCCATGTGGGAAACGGAGTTTGGAGGGGGAACAGGCGAGGAATAGTGACTGGGCTTGGCTCATCCTAATCGGTTCCGGGCTCCTCTCGATCGGACATCTGAGCCGGGGTCAAGTCGTGGGATGGGGGTGGGGTTGGGGCTGGGCTGAATTTGAAAGGCACGTCCCTTCGTGCGGACCTTGCCAAGGCACGGAGTTCATAGCTTTCAGTCGCGTTGTTCAGCACATTTTTTGTTGGCACCAGCCAAGCCTGACATATGGCAATGCTCTGGGGCGAGCCTGGAGAAACTGCTGCGTCCTGCCATACTGAAACCCCTTGAAATCCACTGCGAGTCCACACCAGTCTAACTGTGAACGTCTAAACACTTAAACATAATTATTTTCAATTGCGTGTACCTTTTCTGAATAGCAGGCAGAGGGTGGCAACCGATCTGACATGTGACCCAGTGCAGCTCCAGCTGCTTGTTTTTATAACAAATGGTTCGGGGCTGAAGGGGCTGCGATAGGTAAGGCTGACTGTACAAAATGTGTTTTTCTTTGACTGCAAAAGCAAAACGTCTACAGGTTGGAGACGATGATGGATGTCTTTACTTGGGAACAGTGAGGTTGTTTTGCATTATACAATTTGCAGTAATAATGGAGACAGAGACAAGGAGACAACAGAAACTTGTATCCCTCCACTTTGCTGTTGCACAGGCTATTAATTATATAATATTTGTTGGTGTCTCTACAGAACTGTCTCTTCATTCATTCTGATGCCTTGGAAAAACTGAACAACTTCCAGTGACTTGCAATGCACTGTGGCCTCTGTTTGCTTTGGGTTTGAAGGTCAGCCAGTACCTGGAACCTCCTCCAGCGCTGATGTTTTTATGATCCCATCTTGTACTGCAGCTATGTTCGAAGATTTTTTTGAAGGAATTTCTCTTTCAGAGAGAATTGTAGTGGCCCTTGGACACTATTCTCATTGGTCTTGGCCACCCAGCTACCAGGTTGTAGTGTGAAAAATCAGGATGGATAAACTATTCAGATTATTATTATTTTTATGCTTAGGTTACCAGTACCCAACCAGCCTCTTCAGGGATTCCTGGTCCTTACACATATTTTCTGATAATTATTTAACTTTCTAAACAGCTATATTCATGACGGAACTGAACAAAGATATGGAAAGGCTGGGGGTAAATAGCTTACGATCAAGTCAAGTAGCATAAACTACAAACCTAATGTTGTAAATTACCTTGGAGACCGGCGTTAACTTACTGAATAGGTGATAATATCCATGTTTAGAAAAGAAACACTTTCCCTGACCTCAAACTATCAACCATCAGGTCACATCTTTAACAACCAGTCTGCCCTGCCTGTTGCTTGGCCCACATTGGCTGTGCAGACAAATGTTTGAGGAATGACAACAGCACTTTCTAAGTGAACCTGAAAATTACACTAATGTTTGCAAACTTCTCTCCTGGGAACCTCGCCCTTCTCAACTCAGAACCACCCGCTTCCTTAAAGCATTATCATTTGTGGTGGTACAAACCTGATCCTCCACGGAAAACGGACAGATGAGCAGTTGGGGGGAAAAAAAAACTCAGCCCACATGTGGAAACGTGAAGTACGTGTTCAGTTCAGACCGCTGAACTCTACAGTTGGTTGGTTATCCCTGGTGTACATTGTGGTCTCCTGTAAAAATGTTTTCCGTTCAGACAGCATATGAAAATCCTCCAACAAAAACTCACTTTTATGCTATTGAAATAAAGGTATCAAACAGTGTGAAATATATATTTCTCACCGGCTGCCCTGAAGCTCTGCGAAGAACACTGCACCAAAGAATGCACACAAAAACATTCCACCGCCGTCTTGGTAAAGGCCCAGCGCTCTGCCATCATCGCTTGTGTTGTGTTCTGCAACTGCCAGCAAGCCCTCGCTCGAGCCTCCCTCACGAAGGCCGACCTGTTCAGTTGGGCCGCCTTTCCAAGCCCCGCCAATTTTCTCCCCTTTGTTTGACTATCCCGGCAAGGTGAGGGTCTGCCTCGTGTCGGCGGTGAAATATTGGCGCATGATGGGAAGCAGGTCCAGCGGTGGCTGGGAGGGGGAAGCCGGTGCTTGGAGTGAACGTTGGAAGAAAAAAAGGAAAAAAGAAGTTTGCACAATTCCAAACTTTGACACCTTGACGCTGAGGCTATTACACTGATAGAGCATTCCTCCGGCCCGGGCAGCCAGCGCACATCAGACCGATGCCTGAACCACATCTCAAGCTAATTTACAGAGATCCTGAATTATTCCTTATCTCCGGCTTTAAAGGTTCTAAGGTTGATTAACAGCCTCCTGTCCTGTTTATCAGTTTTGACTCGGCAGAGAAAATATGTGCGATAAGTGCATAGACCATTAAACACCCTATTTCCCCCCCATATTTGTCGGAACCATCTGCTTAACTGATCTCCTTTCACTTTAATTAAAAGGAATTCCCGTCTTGTTGGGGTCACTGCTGGCCCACGGACTCTGAGAAGGCGGCCGTGATGAGTTCAGCGCCAACGCTGTCCCTGCCCAAGCCTGGGATTTTACACGCCTGCGCTTTGCCGCGGATTAACCCCTTCCCGACCGAGGCTCCGCAAGCCAAACACCGTCGTGACGCGGCCGTGCGAGCAGGAGAGCATCCACTGGGGTGCTGGAAGCTCCAGCTGGAGGACAGCGGCTTGGTGGGCAGCTTGCATTTTCCTACTGATGAGCGAAGCAGTTTTCGAAAACAAAAACTACAGTTTATCAGGATGGCAACAGTGAGTGAAGCCAAACACCGTTGAGATCAATACAATTTGTCTCCCCACCATTCCCTGTTTTCTCCCTCCTTTTTTAATTTAGCGTCCCCAAACCACAGACGGAGTAAGTGTGCTGCGCTTGCAGCTTCTGCCCCCCCCTCCCCCTCCGGCCCCATCGGCTGTCCTCTATCACTGTCCGTCCAAGGGGCTCTTTGTGCCATGCCAACAGGAGCTGTGGGCCTCCGAGATTCAGCACAAGACTGATGGCCGGTCGATAGCATTAGCCAGCAATACGGCCCTCGCTGGTGTAGAACAGGATCGATACGGCCCCGGTGAAGGGGGAAAAAACGAGGCCTAATACGTTGACGAGTTCCATCCTCAGCAGGGCTCGTGTTACTAGAAATGAGTTTTTATAAGGAACCAGGGTCAGGCCACTCACTTCAGCACTCACAACGAAAGCTCGACTGAGATTTATGTGCATCCGCACTTTCCTCCCTCTGTCTTTCTCGCACTCCTTCCTATTTGTTGTTTTTTGATTTTTTTTTTCTTCAAGAAGGGACGTGTACTGCTCAATAGCACCAAGTGTGGAGGAATAAATGTGGTTCCAGGTCGAGAGAGCCTGTCTCACCCAGCCTGTCTGTCTCTCTCAAACTGCTCGTCTGTCCGAGGCCGAACGTCTCTCTCAGCCCGTATGTTTCTGTTAGTCTGCACGTCTCAGACTGTGTACCTCTCTGAGGCCGTGAGCGTCTTACCCTGCAGTTCTCTCTCAGCTGGCAATCCCAGCACCGTGACCACGGCAGCGTCTCTTCGGTCTTCTCGCTTTTGATGACTTCCTCTCCAATTACAAAACCCAATTAAAATCAATTAGTCCTTAATGAAGGAAAATGGGCTGTTTCTCACTGTATTAGATGATTAAAAGTGTGTGTGTGTGTGTGTGTGCGCGCGCGCGCCATTATAAAGAGTGTACTGGTCACGAGTACCGCGAAGACACAACTTGAATACGAAGATACCATCTCCAGCCGCTGAAATATGCAGGTCCTGAGCTCCCTAAAAAGGGTGTTTGAATGAACTTTGTCTCCCCATCACAACATTTTCAAATTATTTTTCATTATTTCACTCTCGCATCAGTTTCCCCGCTGTAGCGTGCATCTCTATAATGGTGCGGACAATTATTTTCTCCAGATTTCTCTCCCACGGCTGTGACACTCTGCCCAGCTGGGGAACTGTAACCCGGTTCTGTATCTTCCTCAATCCTCTGGCCGTCTGTCCTACTCTACATCCACCGCAGAAAGACATGAAGCCTCCCTGCTAAATAATTTGTATGTGAAGACTGCAGTAGACAGACTGGAGATTCAGTTTTTCTTAGTTTGATCTCTGCATCCCAGAGTTCGCCCGGCAGGAGACGAAGCAGCGCAGGACAAGACTGCTTTCAATAGGAGTCACAGCCATAGCGATGTACCATTTATTAGCATAGCTAATAAAAGTTTTCAGCTTCTACTTCTTCTAAGTCGCAGTGTTTTTAAAAAAAAAAAATCTTGTCTGCATCTGACATTTCACAGACGACGCGAGCGTGAGCAGCCTCGCTCTCCCCGTACTAAGCCTGTCACACGCCGCCCGACCACTGTGCCTCCCTGTGGCAGATGTCTCCCTGTTCTGGTGTCACTTGTGATGAACGGCTTCTTTATGGACCGTTTGGGAGGTGCTGCCTAATTACGGCGGCAGTGCTGAACAGGCACCTTCTGTTGGACGTCCCTCTCAGCGCCCAGACGTCGCTGTCCTCTGTGCGGTGATAGTTAAGGGACCCCCAGGTGTTGCTCGTGCAAGAATATGTTATTGTCTTTTTGTCTCTGTATCCTCGGCATCCCATATGTTTTAAATATGGCGTAGCAGGGAACATCTGCAACAGTCAGCTAACAGGGGCACGACCAAAATGCTAAGTTACGCGTGCCTTTCCCTCTGGTACCTCTAATAGTCCAGCCCCGGAGGTCAAAGGTGAAGTGGTGTGTTTGTCAGGTGGATCGATTCAGATTGGGGAACCTCACGCAGCAGGACTGTTTGTCGGCAGAAACACGGTGGGGAAATATTCTTAACTACGCTGGGTAATCGATAGCACCGGGTCCATTATTGTGCCATGGTAGCGTATTGACAATAACTGGATGAGCTGCCTCTGTGTGACGGAGAGAATTCGTGTCTAATTCAAGGTCAATAGGCTGCTAGTGTGTCTCAAACCCTTTTGGACTTCGGTTGCTCAGTTAGCAAAGGCAGCGATGGCTGCAGAAAGCAGTAACGCGGAGGTCTGACGTGGACTCGACAGCCGAGTACTAATGGAACTCCTACCTTGAACTCTTTTCTGCCTGGACCTTCTCATGTTCTTCTGCTGTTTGGTGAAAACTGTTTCTACATCATATTCCCAAAACCCTGAACCAGTGCCAGATATTGGTCACTGGTGCATTAGGAAACCCCTTGAGGGTTTAGATTTTTGTGGTTTTGGGTTCTGGCATTTCATTGAGGAACATTTCATGGGGTTTTTACCTGTCTACGGTGGGAAACCTCCCAATACGACACACTCTGTTGTGTTTTTTGTTGTTTAACTTCCAGTTTCGATTATAAACCATTAAAAAAGTTTAGATGGGTTCAGGTTGTACAACTGAACATATCTGTTGTTTTAAAGTCAAGTCAGATGTAGATCTGGCAGGAGCCACAGAAACGATTAGTTAAAAACTTTAAATGTAACGTAACTCAGCTGGCAAAGCATCAGGTCAGGACTTGTGCACAAAGTGAGAAGTAGTTCCTGTGTTTGGCAGAAAGGGGACGTTGCCATAACCAAGGCTATTAGTGGTAAGTGGCACCGACACACCTGGAAGTCCCAGAATGCTGAGCACAGCTGCATTCTACAGCAAAGAAAGCATATAAGGTGCTCATTCTCCCAGTGACTGATAAATCTTTAATATAAAAATTGTACAAGAATTCTGATACAAATTACAAGAGGTATTTGGACAAAATATGAATAAAATTCCATTTACATCCCAAAACCCTTATGCATTTTATGCAAAAACAATAGACAGTTATGATACAGAAAATACAAGGAAAGCAAAATCAATTTAAAAAGGGGACAGTTCCCCCTCAGTCGACTAATGGAGGAAAAAAACGGTTTAGGTCACATACAGTATTCATGAAGCTACCAATGTCACCATTATAAAATCGAAGCGATGCAAGCTTCCCCTGATGTAGATGCACTTTGTGGTGCACATGTGTAGCTACGCCAGCGAGAGAACAGTGTGTGTGAAGAGGCTAGGCGGACATGGGCATCGAGCGCAAAAACAATATGAAGACACTTTTCATAAAAAAAAAAATCACAGCTATCAAGCTCATTTTGTCTGTGTGATGGGAAGAATGGTAGGAGCTTTTTGGTCAGTGGTACAGGGAACGAGGAGGTGAATTCAGGCAAGGTTAGTGGGAACTCGTGTACAATGCTTTGTAAGGTAACCTTGTCATTAGAAAGGCCTTAATTTGGCAGGAAGGTGGTTTGGGGACAGAGCAAAAGACTGACGCTGAAAAGACGCTGACGCCGCAGAGGAAACTGCACCAGCAGAAACACGGAACAGCAAGCGGCACGAAAGCAGCGGTAGATCCGTTCGGTCTGTGTGAAGCCGGGTCCTTCCTATCACGTGCCAAAAAGGGACAGTATTTTGACTTCACAAACAACGCTGCCGCTGTTTTGATGTCCGATGTTCATCCTCTTTGACGTGTACAAAGTGGACAAGCATCTGCTATCAGTAATGGGTCTCTCAGCAAGCTGCTCAAGACCCTTGACTGCATTATTGTCATCCTTCTTGGATGCTGAGCTGACAGCAGCCTTATTAAATATTGAAGTATCACTCAGTCGTTCCCAGTCATTGGCTTTTAAAAGCTGTTTGCTTCTGTACTTCGGTACCCTGCTGGGGACAGTAATATGCGCCCCCCCCGCCCCCTTGGGAGAGGACTGAAGAAGTGGGATGGAGTTTGTTCCCGAATAAACCAGCCATCATTTCTCTGGGAGCTTGGAGTAAAAGGAGTGACAGAGATCCCTGCAGGTCCCTCTCGATCTGTCCCTTCTGCTCAGAGAGAGGAATAGACCCCCCACTCTCACTCCTTGTTAAAACACTGACCCGTGCTCCCCGCCCCAGCGCCTCTCATTTTGTTCTGGCTGTTCTGAGAGACCTCGGTCTCTGGGTGGACCTCTCAGCCCAATTTTCACCAAGCGCTACTGAGTTGGCCTGAAATTCCGACTCTGAGAGTGAGAAGCTCAGAGTCACGGGTATTGCAAGGCAGAAAAAATGATTAAGACGTTCTTTGGAGCGCTCGAGTTAAGTAGCAAATGCTTTCCAAATTAATTTCTAATTGCATTCTTAATTGCCTCACATTTGACCCCATTTCCTTCTCGCCACGTCTCGCTCCCTCTGCAAAGCCTGTCCATCACTTCTCACCACGGGACACTGCAGACTCCCCCCATTACGCAGCTATCAATACAGCTGATTGAGCCGCTCTGATGTTAACCAGTCGGGTGACTGGGGAGTCACGAATTCTCTCCCAGTGACTGTCTGCAGTACGAGCGGGCAGGTACCTCAGAGTGGCTCTGGGGAGACACGCATGTGATTCCATACTATATTTTCCCTTCTTTTGGAACAAACAGGCAGTTAAGACATCCCCGTATACACAGTGGCCATCTGGAGAACTTAAGTGCATACTATTAGTCTTTGTCCTAGCAGAAGCTGCAGATAGCAGTGTGCGCATGAGGGTGGGGGTGGTGGTGGCGGTGGTAGTAAGGAGTGAACAAAGGTGAGCAACATGGGGGGGGGGGGGGGGGGGGAAGGAGAGGGGGAAACGCGACTTAACTCTGACAGGTAATTTGCTTACCTGCAANGGGGGGGGGGGGGGGGTGGGAAGGAGATGAGGAAATCTGTTAGTATCACAGCCCTGTCAGCAACATTCACATCTTTGGATGTAACAAAGTGACAAGTGAGTTATCAGACGGACGATGAGGGAACCCGAATGGTGCCTCCAGGTAGAGCGTAGCAGCAGCTTTAATGATGCTCTTGCCATCCCGCTCTTCCAGCTCAGCTCCTTTCCAACAAAGGGAAGCGGCCGATGTGGCTCCAGTGCATTACAGAGGTCACGGCTCAGGGGGGTGACAAACTCCACCCGTTTGCTGCATTGCTACAGCCTTCAAAGAGACACTGGGCCTCAGAGACGTGTCATCTATAGCATGCTGTTGGTCCTCTAAATACCCAGCCCAGGACATGGTGTTGGGCAAATCTTTTTCCACAACCGGATTTGCCTCTTAGAATTAGAATGATAAAAATTATTAGGTTTCCTGACCGCCTCCAACACCACCGCCGGACATATTTGTACCGTAAGTTTCACACTGGACGCCGAAATGCGTAGATCCAGGCAAAGCTGAAAAGAGCGATGGGAAATGACGGCCAAGGTGCTGTAAGACATTGTAAGTGCTGTTCATAAGACACTGGCCACAGAAAGACAATTAACACTTAATTTTGGTCACAGTTGAAGTCAAATCACTTTGTTTGCTGTGGTGCTCAGGGAGCACGTCCACCTTGAACACTGCTTTGCTTTGCATCAAAACCTTTAGAAACAAACCACTGGACATTCACCGACTTCTGAATAACAACCTCAGTTGGGAGCACAAAAACCTCATGCAGTTCAACGTCCACCTACTTAACCGCTCAGCTAATTTTGCTGATATTACATTACAGCCATATATCCAAAAACGGGTAATTCCTCTATAAACAACAGGTGAACAGAACATAACATAAACAAACTTTATAATACTTTATAATGTTTTACACTTAGTTTGTGTGTAGTTATATCTTCAAGAGGACAGTACTCTTAACTTAAGAATAGTCTCACCAAAGGTGTTTTAGGCTGGATGCTGGATTAAATATCCTGTCCTGGCGAAATGCGGGTCTTCTGTCACAGCATTGTTTATGGACCAAACCTTTGTGCAACACCAGCATGTTTCTGCAGGAGGTGCAGTAACTCCCTCCCATCACGACTGGTCATTGCCAACCCTCTGTCCTGCCCGAAGACCACCACTGTCATGCAGTGCCAGTAGGAATATGACACATCTCGTTGAAGAGCTGCAAAGTGCAAGACTGAGTCAGTACATGAAAGGTATAAAACACAGCAAAAGCAAACAAAGGAAGAAATCGGCGTAGGAGCCCATAGCATGCCGGCACCTTCTTAATCAGCACGTTTTGCAGAAAGGTTAAAAACAAATGCTTTTTTGTTGGTTTTCCGAGTCCCTCTCTGTGTGCACCAATGTGTACCAAAGCTAACATGAATGAATTGAACCAGCCAGACCTCTTCCTCTGCCTACCAAAGGAGGTGGAAGTACTGAACTGTAACATAAAACGGTAAGCCAACAACCATCAATATAACTGTTTTACACCAATAGCCTCTTGGGATGCTATGTACAAAGAAAGCTATCATGCTCTGGCAAGGGCTCGTATAGAAGCTATCGTTTCACAAATACATCAAGAAGGTTTTCTTTTTCATCATCTTCACTTCTGCAGGCAACACTCACATAAAGAGTCAAAGAAGATTCTTTGGAGGTGGACAGGTGAAGAAAGACTCTGTGTGTGTGTGTGTGTGTGTGTGTGTGTGTGTGTCTGTGTGTGTGTGTGTGTGTGTGGGGGAGGTGGGGGGTGGCTTTTGCCCATAGAAGCCTGTGACAGTCAGGACCAGGGTGCAGAAAGACCTCCAGATGTACTGAAGGTCCTCCTGTTTTTCCAAAGAAGTCATTGTCAGAAAACAAAATCTGGGAGCTTCTTAGCTCTTTTCATCTGTGCACATATGTATATAGCCTTCTCTGCGCGAGTCTATATACACGCGAACGTATGTATACAGTTCAAATCATAGATTTCAAAGAGGTGTGATTAAAAGCGTAATATGCAATGGGAACTTTTTCAATGTCTTTCGAAGGGAGACACAGGCACAAATACTGACGTTCTGGGGTACGGAGACATGGGGAAGGTAGCGGGGGGGCATGAAGGGGTTTGTGGCATCAGCTAGTCCGCCAGCACTGCAAAGGGCACATGTTTGTGAAGGTTTGGGTTCTGGCTGTGTCTGTTGCGGCTGCGCACGGAGGAGAACATCATGTTGCAGCCAGGCACCTTGCACTTGTGCATCTCGCGCAGGTGGACAGTCTTGTAATGCACTCGCAGCGTCCCCTTGTTGCTGTACAACTTGTGACAGATGTTGCACAGGACACCCCCCCCGCCACCGCCACCGGCAGTCGAGAGCAGCGTTGGCGAGGAGGAGGACTCACGGGGTAGCCCCTCAGGACCCTCGGCAATGCGGGGGCAGTCCTCCCCATCGCTGGCATCCTCCAGGTCGTCCAGCAGGATGCCTTCATCGCTGCCCTCGTCTGACTCCCGCGAGGAGTGGACACTGCTGCTGGACTGGACACTGGACGCTGTGCTCAAGTCCAGCACCATATAGTCATCAGACCCACCCCGGCAGAAGCCATTGGTGTGGGGAAACTCCATCCCTGCGGGGGAGCCAGGGTCCTCGCGGCCCAGCCCCTTAGTGTCCCCTCCGCCTGCCCCCATGGCCTCCAGGCTCAGATTGTGCCTGCCGTAGATCTTTGCCAGGAACTCGGCACGCAGGTCCCGGGACAGTGGAGTGCGGTGGGGATCCAACACCATGTCGTCCAACTCCTTGGTCAGCAGTTTGCGGTGCAGATTGATATTGGAACTGTGCCTAAAAGGGAAGGGACAGATAAGGGTTACTCCTAGCAGCCTAAGATATTGTGATCTCTTTCACACTGATGTTTCCCATGAGTCCTACTTGAGTTTCTCCCTTCATAAAGTGCAGGTCATCATTTCCAGTCTTCCCCATATTGGCAAACTGGATTTCGTGGTTAACTACTGAATTACAACACATTGATTTAAACTAGTGGAAGTCAACCACTGTTATTTTGCACAATATTCATACAGTTTAATTATTTCAGTTGATAAACATAATACATGTTTATAAACATAATATGTATAGCATGCTTGATTTGCGTGATAAAATATTTTGAAATATTTTATTTGTATATATTTGTTTATATTTGAATATTTCTCTGAAAGTAGCACAGCACTAAATAACAACCTGAGGGATGTTGTGCAAAGAGAAAGTGGGCCCTAAAGCTTAAACAAACAGTTTTGCTTAACAGATCAATTAATTTAACAAAAATCTCTTTTGGTTTCTAACAAAGTTGACATCTGTAACCCATAGGAATACAGGTGAACCGATAGTTGATCGAGTCTTCGTGGAAGTGTACGTGCACTCTGTCTCTTCCCCCGAGGGACGCATTCGCACCACAAATTGACTACCGTGACCTGTGCCGTCACGGAAACTGCCGATCTCGGAAACTTGCAACCTATTGCTGTCCGCGTGTCACCAACACAATGATGCACTTTTGGAGAAAAAACCAAAATGCCTCTCTACAGTCCCCTCACCGTGGGCCCTACTCTAGACTATCATAGTCTTTCCCTCCTAGCCCTGATGCATGGCTGCTACTACAAAAGTCACGGGGTGGCCAGGGCACTCGGGCTTTCCAACATAAACCCTGCTGTAACACAGCTGACGTGGAATGGCGAAAAACCTGCCATAGTGTTTACTGCTGTCAGCAGGTCTGGGCCCTGCACAAATCCCATTGACACTGACTCAATTAAATACCCCGCTATATTGAATGTGAGTTTATCAATTGATTTCAGCCGTGGTAATACAATAATCAGGGGCAACTGGATACTGTATTAGCATTGGATCTGACAGCATTATCACATTTTGCTTTGCTGGGGAAGGTGGCTTGATTCGGGAACATGGCCTCATCATTGCCAAATCCATTGCTTTCACAACGGTAAGGTTTCTCTCCAGGTTCTCTCCATGCCGGCATCATATTAATAAAGACAGACTTTGTCTGGGACGTTCTGGCTGTTAAGCAGAGCTAAGGTTACCTTAACATACAGTACACAGCGCACATCACAAATAGCACAAAATCATGCACAAAAAAGGAGGAGAAAATCACATGTGGCATTTCAGGTAAACTGAGCACATGCTTAGATTTGAACTGTCGCAGAGAGTCACCTAAAATTCACCCTTGTCTATTCTGCCGGTTGGAGCCCCGCATCATTAACACCAATATACACTCAGAGTATTTACATATCACACAATTCTAGAGATACAGTTGACAACGTGAACAAATATCAATGTGTGCAAATAGCCATAAATGAATACAAAATAATCTCTTGCATCCATTGCAAATCTAAATGAATGCTGTCGAGGTCACAGTATGGACTACAAGTGGAGGAAAAAAAAACGAAGAATGGTTTCAAACATCCAATACTTTTATGTGAAAGTCCATGCAAGGGTGCTGTGATTCTACAATGTCAATCCTCTGCAAGGCTGATAAAATGGATTTCACAATGTACAGTTGCGCTTACCAGCAGTGCCATGGTTGTTGGGGTCTGAAAGGGTCCCTGTCCTTTAATTATTTAGTTCCCTATCCGACATTCCCCTGCAAGAGGTAGAAATACAGTGGTTGAAGGGACCCTTTCTGGGAATAAAAGTAAACAAGGAACTGTCCACATGGTGGAGCGGGAGTCACGGTTAATCGATTCATGAGGGAACCCGCGCTTTTGCATGTTATAAAAACACTGGACATGAACAAGCGATGGCAGCTGAGAGAGTATAACCCAACACTCCACTGTTGCAGACTTTGCTCGAGGACACCTTCCGTGTTTAAAGGCCTATGCTGTGTAGTGCAGTCGGCAGGATCCCATGTTTGGTTCACAGTACTGTGCTCGTAGAAAACCGCTTTGTGAGCTCCAGTCTGACCTCTGATCTCGGACCTATAAAGATACTGGTCTTCAGGTCAATGAAAACCAAAAGTAATGCATATGATAACTCTTATCAATGAACTTCTATAGACCCTGAAGTCCTGTGGGACTTCTCTGTTCAATCATGGACAATACTCACAAGAAAATGATGATGTGTGCACAAAATATACAGTAAATACTAGTGCATTCGATGTCCATATTCTGATTTGCCAAATATTTGTTCCTTAAGTTAAAGCATTTCACCTGCCGAATATGTTTTCAAGAACTATAATTTCTAATCTAATTTATTTCAATTTAATTTTTGAGACGACACTTTTATAACCGTGATACGAATTTGATCTGCTTTGACTCCAAAGTGCGGTCCTTCCTGCATGTTGAATGAACAGAGGTGAAATTTGTGGGAAGATCAGAAAAGGATTAAAGGACTAACAAAGATATCATAGAAGAACAGGAAAAATATACACAGTCATTGACAGTTCATGAGAAGGAAGACTTTTAGCTGCGGGGAGCACTGCTTCTTTCAGGAAGTCTCTGTGCAGAAAACTCTGGGACATTACAGCTTTCTCGACACTGACGTGCTGGTAGTTAGCAAAAGTACAGAATTAGGCTTAAACATCTTTAATAGCTTTTCTTTTCTTTTTGCCTCATGTCCTACTCACGTGACTCTGCCCCTCAAAAACCAACCCCGACCCAGACATCTCGCAAGGACCACGTGTAGATCCCTGATGGCCAGGAATGTGGCAGATGAAACTGGACTGACGGTCTTATCTTGTCTGAACTCGGTCGGTGGGGTTTCTGCTGAGAAGGTGCACTGTTCTTAATGGGTGCAGTTCAGGACCATTAATCATCTTTACACCTTTCTCCTAGTTGATTGGCCCATTGCTCAGTGGTGGGAGGAGCCTGGCCACATTAGGTTAAACAGGAAGCGGCTTTTAAATTCTTTTTATTCTATCCCACATATCGAACATGGGAAGGTGGGTGAGTAAGTAGGTGGGCATAATCTGTCATTTTCTATCCAAGGTTTCCTTTCCTGGGTGGCAAGTATAGAAACATCCAGGCCCTCGCCCACTCTTCACAGAAAGCGGACCACCCGAAACGATTTGACATACTGACATGAGAAATGACGATTAATGATCATCTGCCTAACATCAGAAATCAAGTGCAAACAAAATGCCTGTGTCATCATTTATGCAAAAACCAGTGAGCATGACATGATAATAAGTGAATATTTAATTTCATAAGAATACAAGTGCACAGCGTGTGCTGAACGTATAGCCTCCAGTGCGCTTTAAAGTGCTTTTTTTCCCGCCCATGGTTGTCTGAAGTCTATGGAAACAAGCTCAGGGTGAACAAGAGCCTCACGCTAAGTCTGAGTTGCACAGAAGAGCTGGTTCAATAAGGCACTTTGGCACAGCGCACAGCAGCCTGCCCTGTGGGCCAAGAAGAAGCCTAAGGTCTGGATGTAAGAAGGGGGAACACATGCTCTCAGACACAATTAACCCTCTGATTCTCTGTCCTGGCAGGCCCCCATTAGAGCTCTTTGGGAGCTGGGAGGCTTGAAGCAGGATGGGCTTAAGAAAACTACAGCTCTGGCATAAAGAAACAAACCCCGTCACTGTTTTTGGGAAATATGATTAACAGGGTTAATAATGCAGATGATCGTTCACTCTCATGTGTTTCCAGCACTTAATCACATTGCTGTGCTGTCGCTGCCTCCACAATAAACATTACATCGTTTACTACAGCCAAGCAGTTTTCTCAAGCACGTACACAATATTACCAATGAATCCGGGGGGGGGGTATGTGAACCAGGGGTACTGATGAACCGGTGAACATCTCCCATTTCGCAAGAACTGAATCTGTAACTGCATTCTGCTTTTCAAGTTGCTACAGTGCGTCTGATGTTATTAAAACTTTCAAAGTATAATCATCCCCTCCTTGTGAAATAGCTGTTTTGCTGCAGGTCATCTCCAAGGGGGGTATTGCGCAACCACCCTCTGTGGCAAGACACTTCGCTCATTTCACAGGCTAACTGGCCAGACTGTAAGACTTTGTGTTGATATTCCTCTTTGGAATCAAAAATCAAAAACCTCATCACTGGACACAGAGGACACCCTTAATGGACCCCCCCCACAGCAAGAGGGGGGTCCATTAGAGGTGCATTAAGCATTTGAGGGCGGTGTAATAATTTGCTACAGATTGTCTGCGTAATTTGTCAGCGTTGCTTACCATCAACAAATAACTTGATAAAATCCAATTATAACAACCATTACACAGGTTAAAAAAAGAGAGTTAAAAAATCTATCAAACCTTTGGTTCGGTTATTTGGGGTAACTGCAGTTTTCTAATGAAGGGATCACAAGGCTAAATTTAAAGGGTCTCGCACAGTAAAAAAAAAAGGGAGAAAGATTTCAGTCAAATATTGTTTCACTTTGTTCAACGTGCAGGAGCTGCAGAGTTCAACATATATTTGCAGTGTAGCAATGAAATATGCTGCTGAGATATCACGAGTTAGGCAAGCGACATTGAGCTCGGGTGCAGAGTACTGTTCCGCTTTGGCGCCACATGCAGTAAATTCCTCAGCTCTGCCATGGCACACATTTGTTTTAATAGCTTATAATCCGTAGGAACAGCAGCTCTGTAAATCCTCCCAGATGCTGCGAGGAATTTCTCTGTAGCCCATTGTGGGAAAAATAGGCAAGATCACGTCCTATACTGTCCCCAAAATTTTCTTACTCAGTGCAACGGTCGGCCTTGCTTTCAATGCCCAAGTTGCCATGTGTTTGAAAGCTTATGCTGTCCCAAGGAATCTAAAAGCTACAGTTTGACAGGGTCAAACTGTTACACATACTTCTATATGAAACAAACTCTCCAAGAGACAATGAATGCAATGTAGATTTTGACAGTAGTTCTTCTAAATGAAAATACACACTTCAGGGAATAAAAGTCCTATGACAAAAATCAGAATTCATGTTAAAACCCATACAACTCAAAGGTACCAATGTTTAGTTTCTACCCCATCAGCCTCTTTATGTCTTATGTTCTCAAGCTACTAAGGAGTTTTTTCTCATTTCAGTCACAACCCTCCCAAGCATGCACATGTGAACCTCATCATTATTATTACCACTTTCCACGTCGTAATTCCTTTCCACAACATATAGTGCTGACACTGGCCATCATATCTGTTTTAAATTTCAGACAAGCAAACAAGATCAGTTTTGACCAGAAATTGGCACACCTCTACTTGGAGGGGCCAGCAGGCCACTAGTCCACGAAAAAGGCAGTATGACTGCCCTACCCCTGGCAGTTTTTGTCCCTCATTGTCTTGTCAAAGTTACTGAATCCAGAGGAGATTAATAAGAATTTCTGTCATCTCGATTCTGTTCGCACAGCTATACTGGGTACAGACGGTGATTCCACCTCCTTACTTTGAAACGGTCTCAGTCAGTCGTGGCACTATGTCCTGCTTGCGGTGTTAATGAACAAATAAAGCTGTGGACAGAAGTCACCCAACGAAGCACAAAGTAAAGCAGAATTGACAAAAATACGAACATTACTGTTACACAATTTTGCACCGCAAAAAAAAAAAAAACGCACGCACAGACGTACATGTGCTCGATCTTTATCTAAGCAAAACTGTCACTTGTCACTGCTCGAGCTAAACATTTTGTCATTCTCCACTGGTTTCCCAGGAGATTGGAATCAATGGGATTTCGGTTGAATGAAAGTCAATGAGACTTGAGAATGCCATATGTTACCACAGTGGGGGGTGCTCAAGTGTGTATTATGCCACAACTGTGCTGAGGTGACAGGATGATGCGTGGCTGTCACGGCGAAAGGGATGTAGCTGGGAAAAAGAATTACTCTGACAGGGCAAATGTATGTTTTCTTTTAAGCACCTTGGACTGAATCCAGCTCTGAGGTAAAAAAAAAAAAAAGAGCACTGGGATATTTTACCGAGCTCTTCTGCAAAGCCTGTCTATTGATGGGAACTGGAGGTCCTGAGAAATGTGTTCGCCGGAGTGTGTTGGTCTGTGTAAGAGTGTGTGTGATTTTTATTTCCTCACTGAATACAGATCGTGGCAGGGCAAGCGTGACTCTGTCCACAGCCAGCGCTGATTCCCCCTGTTTGGTCTGCACGTGCGATACAGTTGGTTTTCGCTGGTCAAAAAATGCAGACTGCCGGCTCAGAAAGGAATCCACAATTCCCAGGTCCTTGAGAAGCCTCTGAGGTTCCTTCTGAGAACAGGCTGCCTGAGAGAGCGCCAATCTGATGCCCGATTTAGCGGATGTTCTAATAAGCAACGTGTAATAGCTTGTCGCAACAACCCACACTTAATTAACTATTTTTTCCCACTTGTTAAAAAATGCAGTGCTTTTGACAGATCCCTACCTTTGCTAACACTCACCTGACTGTCACAGGTGAATGCAGACAGGTAAACATCTCCTAATTGCACCTGGGAAGTACATACAGATGTCCACCACCACCCCTCCACCAACCCCCAATGCCATCATCCCGTTCAACGTGTATCAGCTGGTGAAGACAAGTCAAAATTACGGCAATAAAATTAATTATTGGGCCATGAATTTCTTTTCTTCTTTCAGGTATTTTTAGGAAGGTGACTGACGGCTGTCTGAACTGTCAGTACATAGTGGGATGGCTGTGCTTTCAAGGAAACTTAAGAAGAAAAAATGTATAGAAAAAATGCATACTTATTGTCAGAACAATATGAAAACATGTGAGAAATTCACACTGGGTGTCAATTACAACACTCATATTCCTTACTATTGTTCAATCTGCATAGACAATAACTGAATACTTACCACTTGCGCTTGGCTCAGACCTATTATACTGCAATACACACTCGCATACGTGTGAGTTAAGCTTGGGAGCGTACTCTATGGGGGCAGTACGCACTGCGAAAAGAAATAAGCATGTGTGCTGATGAAGAATGACCGAAAGAAAACAGAAGTCTATGAACACTCTCGCATATTGTGCAGTTAACTTGCATTGCATCCTTTTTACCTAATTTTTCGCTACATGAAAAATGTAAAATTCCATGCATGAGAAGGAAGCCACGTAAAGTGCTATATGGCACAGTCTGCGGGCGGGGTACTCACCTGTCACGGCTGCGTCGGGAGGGGAAGGCCGCGTTGCAGCCGGCCACTGTGCACACGTGCATCTCCTTCAGGTGCACGTTCTTGTAGTGCAGTTTCACACTGTAGGAGCTCTTGAAACTTTTCTTGCACACATAGCAGATCTTGGGGTCAGGACTGGAGCACAGGTCCCCCTCAGGCAAATGTGAGGGGAAACTTGGTGGGCTGGCGCCGTAGCCCATAGAAGAAACAAAACTCTCGTGCAGAGCAGCCATGCTGGCTGCGGCGGCAGCGGCGGCGGCGGCTGCAGCCATGCCCCCATTGCCGTTGTACAGCCCATACTGGCTCATGTAGAACATATCGTACGTGGGGTCGCTCAGTTCCTCCTTGATCTTAATGACTGGCTGGTGAGGAGAGGATGAGGAGTGGCTGCTGTCCTCCATCTCTTTCTTTGAGCGGTCCTCCTCCACCCCCTTCTCCTGGTCCATTATGCTCAAGTGCCGCTGGTCATCCACATCCATGGGGTCATCACGGTAGCACGTCTTTGATTCTGAAGTCTCAGAGTCATTTTCAAAGTCCCTTTCATTGTCCTGGTCCTCAGAAGTGAAGCTGTCCATGCAGCGGAGCTCTCCGCTGACCCCTCCACCTCGGCACTCGTCCATCTCCTGGCGCAACATGCTCCTTAGTGCCAGGCCTGGGCTCATCTCATCATGGGAAGGAGATTGATGGCAGCTGCTCCCACTGTGATGTCCATTGTTGCTGGTGCTGTTGTTGTTGTTACAGTTGCCATTGATATTGTTGTGAAGGTGGGAGTGGTGCTGGTGTTCTTCCTCCTCGTCCTTGTCGTCATTCTCGTCTGCCACAGCAATGACTTCCTTCTCAATCTTCACCGGCATGCTGGACTTGCGGGGTTTCTTTTTGGGCATGGGATCAGATGCAAGGTCCTGGGAACCAGGGTTAGTGAGGCTGTGGGTTAAGGGCCTTGTTTCTGATGCCAGAGCATTGTGACAGTTGACAGCTGCCACTTGCTGTTCCATCAAGGAAGTGCTGTTGGTGGTACTAGGAAGTATAGGGCTGGTGGGCAAGGAGACTGGGGGACTGACCAGATCTGCTGGCGGCAGCAGCTGGCGGTAGAAAGGAGGCACAGGTTGGACTGGCTGTACTGTCTTCAGAGAGGGAAAAACCAGTGGACTTTGCAGCATGGGGTCAAGTGGTGGGGTGTTGAAACCCAGTGGAGGTCGTCCAGGACTGGTGAGCGTGAAGCCGCTCTTGGTGCTGGAGATGACTGGAGTGGTGGAGCCAGATGTGGAGCGGATCAGGTCCTTGTCCCGGTTGTTCCGCAGCATGGGCATGTGCAGCCGTGGGTTTGGGTTTGCACTGTGCCTGTTGCGGCTCCGAAGGGAACTGAAGACCATGTTGCATCCCTCAATCGTACACCGGTGCTTGATTTTCAGGTGCACAGCATTGTAGTGGATCTTCAGTGTGCCCTTGTCATAGAAGGTCTTGCCGCAGGAGTTGCAGCACACGCGGCCCTTGCGAGAGGTGGAGCCCATTCTTCGCATGCGGTGCATCTTGGAGGAGAAAGACGAGTGTGTGATGCCTTTGGAGGGCTCGTTTTTCTCAAAGTGGTGGTGGGAAGAGTGCTCGTCCAGTGTGCTGGACTGCTGCTGTGGTTGCTGTTGTTGTGCTTGCTGGACTGACACCTGCGTTTGTTGAGGCAGCTGTGTTTGGGACTGGGGCAGCTGCACAGATGGGGCAGATGGGGGAGGAGGGGAGGTGCTGTTGGGTTCAGCCTTGGGCTCCACACCACTAGGGATGCAACCAGAAGCACCTCGGCTCGGGCTTTGGCCTCCACCACTGCGGAAGGGGGAGAGTGAAACCTCAGACTCACTACTCTCCAGTGGCTCGCCCTGACTGGCCAGGCCAGGCTCCCGCAGCCGTAGGCCTGGCGGTTCCAGTGCCATCCCATCAGGAGGAAGGCCTAGCATAGGAGCAGACACTGGGTTGATGTACTGAAATGGGAGCAGGAAAGCAAGGCTGTTGGGTATGTTCTCAAAGTGGTGGATGCTGGAGGCGGGGCTGCTGCTCTCCAGGTGTGTCAGGAGACCTGGGCTGCGGGTGCGGTTGTTGCTCTCGATAAACGTCCTGATGCCTGAGTCCGTCTTGGACGGGGGCACTGTGACCGCCTGACCCTCCTTCTCCTGAATGGCCATGAGCTCCACAATGGACTTAGTCTCCCCGAACCTCAGGAACTGCTGCAGGGTGATGATCTCCTCCTCCCGGGACATGATGGTCCAGCGGTCCAACACCTTGCCAGCAGCATCCTGCAGGCCATACAAAACAAACGAAAGGAGACAAACACAAAAATGTATTGATTTTGCATAATCACCAGCGGTAGGTTTAAGCTCTGGAATCGGGGGTGGTAACTTGTGTGTGAGGGTGTATATTTTTCAGGGCACCACGACCAGATATTCTGACTTCTAATAGGCCTCCAGACAGGATCCCCTGTGTCTCTTGATCTCTCCCCTCTCCTCCTCTATCCTCCTGGCCTACAATACCTTTAATCAGCCATGCAAATGCAGCAATTAGACTCACAGCTACAGAAACATGTTGATATCAATGTCATCAAAAGCAAACAAACGGAGACCACCGGGGCTTGGCTGTTAGTGACTCCCTCAGAATTCTGCCACTTGAACCAGAACCATTTGCCGCAAGACTGTTTGGCAGAAACACAGTGAACTCGTGCTGAGACTCCCTCTGTAGAATTGGTGCCTGCTCTGTTTACCTCTTGCGGCAGCAGGGTAAAGAAGTCTGTGTACAGGAGTAAAAAACTAAAAACTGACGGCAGTACTTGCATTACTTTCTTCTACTTCATATTTCCAAAGGGAACTGAAAACAGAAAAGACTGGAATTGAAAAATCTAGGATGCAGTCATGCAAGAAGTGATTAAGCATGTCTTGGTGGATTAATACTACAGAAACGTAGGAAAGAGCCTGTGCATTATTATTATTAACAGTCGCTATTTAATGGACTTCGTCTTTACTGAAAGTTAGGGGGATTAGAAAATGCTAAGCTGCATGAACTAAAATCATAACAAGGTCATGTTCCAGTACCTCAAAGGCAGTGTGGTGATAAAAACATGTGTGTATTTATAAGGGCTGGACAGGCATTATTAAAAAAATTTTGAGCAATTTTAAGCAGTGAATCTCAATCACGTTTATTCTAAAGAGATCCAGGCTTTTTGACTCCAGCCTCTTGGTCCAGAGCCCATGCAGTGTGGGAATCAAGTTCCCCTCTTCAAAGAGCAGAACTGCTCGGCAAGTAGAAACAAGTATCTCTTCCAAAGCTCCTGCTCCTTGGCCAGCTCTTAGGAGACGCTGCTATTATCAAACTGAAAAGGTCTGAGTTCTTGCAATTGCCAAACACTGAGACACATCTAGGGATTTTGGGAATGGAATGTTGGCAGGGTCCAAATTCTGGCTTTGTGGCCGAGATCTCCACTTTAATGCACAGGATACTTGACCCGGTGCGTCTAGCTCCAGTTGTGAACTTACCATTGCACTTAAGAAAAGGACAGGATGCCCCGAGCAAATGCGGCTTGCTTGGTCAGTCCCACGCATAACTATACGGTCGACTTGCACCTCACAAAATCTGGCACCCATGGCCAAAACAATATTCAGAAGTTGGAAGTATTAGACTGGTTGTGCATTTGGTTGGATGCTTGGTGTACGGTTCGTTGGGGCTTGGAGTCTTCTCGAGGGCTCACACCTGCCATCATGCAAGGTTGTTGAGTCCCCTGTTGGGACTTCTTGAACAAGACAGGGGTCAAAGTGGGGTGGCAGTGGGTTTATGAAAACGGTGCCCTCTGCGAAGAAGTAGGTGGGTGCTTACATACATATGTCCATGATGGGTGGCGGGTCCTAAAATTATACTTTATATAAACTTAAAATTAACAGTTCATTCGGGGAACAGAACATTTGCTCAACGCTATACTCTCAGATATACACCCCTGCAGCTTGCCCTGTTGCCAGTTATTTTCTTTTCGCTTGCGTAGACAACTTCATAGGACACACGTTGAACTGAAATGCACCGTGGAAGCTGAACCACATAAGTGGAGAAGGGAAGAGCACCAGCAGCAAGAAACCGGCTGTTTGCAGCGGCCATGCCATGTGAAACCAGGGGGGACCCGTTATGACTGGCCATATGTCAGACACCACGGCTTGAGTACCGCGTCCAGCATTTTTTTGCCCCATCGCAGAGTGTAGGGCAAAGCAGCGTTTATAGTGCCTGCTGGGATCTGAGAACTATCTGATAATGGTGCAAGCTGCAATGTGGCAAAACCAGCAAAAACAAAGACAGCCTGCGAAGTGTATGAAAAGAAATGTTTAAAAAACCAGTCACAGAGAGGGCAGCACCCCCCCCCCCAAAAAAAGAGGCAAATACCCCAGAGACACCACTTCAATAGCCACTGTAGTATTGGTTGTTAAATATACATTAAAAACATTTTACACTTGTATTCAAAAAGAGAGTCTTGCCTGGAGGTAAGACTTTAAATTCTATCGTGTACGTTATTATTTTGTATCACGTGCTTGCCTGGGTAATTGTACTTCCATTTGGATTAATTTAGAAAAAAGGGGATTCAGTTTAAAAACAAATTATTTAGGAAAAAAATTATAGCATTTTATGATATAGACCTTATCAAACCTCTGTGCTCATACTGAATTTAAAATCAAGCGTTTTTTGTACTATGAACTCAAAACTTTCAGGGGCAACATAAGTCCTTACTGAATTATTTAATATTTAATCAAATTGTCTACTTCAACTTTATTCACATTGCATGTTTTTCAACTAAATACAGAGTATATATTGAGTTCTGCTGTAATTTAGTATGCATTGCAAGTACACACAGTACATGCACTAACTAGAAAAAAGATTCGTGAACTCAGGTCTCTAGAATGTTCTATTATCCATCTGGTCACAAGCTGGGGCTAAACACACAAAAAAATAAAATGTTTGATCCCACTGCAAATCAAAGTTCAACGATCTGCTTATCAAAGACTTTCCCAAAGAGGTTGTTAAGGGGCCATGAGGGGACCATAGTTTTGGGACATCATTCATGGCAGCTTAAATCACCTGGAAAAAGAGTATTTCCATAAAGTAAATCTGGCATTAAAGTTAGAGGTCAGTGGAATATCAGGAGTTATGCCTTCCGAACTTTAGTAACACAAGAGGTGTGGGGCTAATGTGCATTGAAATAAATACAAAAAGAACTTTGAAAGCAGGATGTTGATGTGGCTCTAATCAAACTGGATGGAAGATGAACGGAATAAAACACAGATTAGTTAACGTACTGGCTGACTGGACCACAAATGGCACTGGTTATGATGGAGGGACACATCACACTTTGTGGAAACTGGACAGAGAAACGTTCAGAAATACATGTGTTTGTCTTCATGCGACTGAATTTCACTGACCAAAATAAATGTATGTTCTCTAGCATTTCAGTGTGCGTACATAAAAGTTGTGCAGAACGAATTATGCTGACAGCTAAAACACAGTATAAATGCACTGCATATGTGTGTGATACTGGACTCATCTGCATGCTTTTGTGCATACAGACACCTCTGACACATTAGAATAGGGAGCCCAGTGTATAAAACCCACACTTGCCCGACCCACACTGCAGCATTAGCCACAGCCACTCTGAGAGCAGCAAACGTGCCATTAGAAGCAGTTGTACAAGTGCACTCGAATCCCCCAATTAGCTTAATGTGGCTTCTTCCTCTGTTTTTTCCAGCACTGCCCTTATGAAGTCCCCTGCCCCTCCCCACTCCTATTTCATTAATATGCACCCCCCTTACCTTCCTACTCCCCCCTCCCATGTTATGAAAGATTACCTTGTCATTACGCACCCCGAGTCCTTTAAACAATATGAGTAAACCACTGTTTGCGGGGTTAATGACAATTACCCAGTAATTACCACACGAGTCACCTGGTTCTCTGGGTCTCAGAGGCTGCTCTGAGTATCGTACGCCCGTTGCTGAGCCTTAAATCTTGCGCTGCCATGTTTGCTTCGACACCGCTACGGCCAGCATTGGCAGCGGATTCCATTGCGGTGTGCAAATTACCGTCGACAGGACGATGGGCAAATTAGGGCCTTGTCGTCGCCTGGGTCCAACTGTCAGAGAAACAAAGCAGACAGACCTGGCCAAGCCCCCACACAATTAGTGTGATAACACTTAATGTCTTCTGTCATAAAACATGGCTAGGTGATTTGGATGGGGGATTAAGGCAGATCCCCTACACCGATCTCAGTAATGATCATTACCTAATCATATTCATTTTCATGTCTGAGACCATATCTGTTCTCTGGGTCTACAAGTAGTGCAGCACTATCCCATTAAATTAGTATTAGTACGCATGATAGAATATATTTGTATTACTGCATCACAATGAATCATGTTGGACAACTAAATATTGCACTATAGTCCCCCTTTTATTAATTATTCACTGCTCATTCTCCCCCTTAAAATAGTCCTTGTTATTTTTATACTGCTTCTTATTTATTTATTTAGTTATAAAATAATTTACCTGACACCTTACAGCTTGCAGTTAAGCTTACAGTGTTACATTGGCATGTTAAACTTCTTGCAATTATTTACACGTTTAAAAGGCTGTGTAATTTTTACTGTACCAGTTGATGGTGAGTACCTTGATGAAGGGTTGAAGGGTGCTACAGCAGAAGGGGGGAGTCTATCACAGGACCGCCGATTGAAAGATGTCACCTCTACCTGTTAAATCTTATTCCTTAATATAGCTACGAAGCACATGCAGACAGGGAGCATAACAGTGAGTATTTTCTCTAACACTGGTTTCTTCACATTGCTCAGCCTGGCCCTTCTATTAAAGAAAGCATATAGTGTAGCTGTAAGACCTTGAAAGGAAACAACAGTTGTGAAACTAAAGCAGGAGAATCCTGTTTTTAATACCACAGTTGAGCGTACATCAAGGAGACTTGGGACATGCAATACTGTATGGGGCAAACAAAAATAAAATTTATGGCAAGTCTTTACACACAAGTCATCGGCTGGCTTTCAGAGCCCCAGCTGGACACTCATAACATTCCTCTCCACAATAAGCCTGGCCTTCTTACCTGCCTTTGTAAGCTGGCCCCTGATTGTTTGCTATGACCTCTCCTTCCCTCCCTTTGTGTGAAGCTGTCCCTCTGTATCCTTCACTAAGGACATTCTGGATATAGTCCAGGAGAGGCTCACATGGAAAAGCATGTGGAAGCATTTTGAAAACTTCGACGCTAAATGTCCATATGGGTGCCATACCTCGAAAAACTCCACTTTTTCCCCATTTTGCCCCTTCACGACCAGAGTTACTGCAATATTCAAAGAAAATATTCATACAATTCAAAAACCGTTCCTTCTATTAGTGATATAATAATGATAAATCTAGGGAAAGAATAAGTCGTAAAATTCACTTAAAGTTTGGATTCTGAACTCAAATTCAACAAAGGCATATGTTACGCATGTGAATGACTAAAGGTGAACCGCAGCAGAAACTTTGCCCAAAGCAAAATACGTCTGTCCTGATGGTGCCTAAGTAGATAAAGAACGAAACCTGGACTCCAAAGTGAGTAAAATACACTGGCAATGAAGTACTTCCCACGTGTCTTAGCAGAACAGAGGATACCATCATCTCAGAAAGCAACACTTTTGCGGAGGGAAGGAGCTTGAGTCAGAATTTTACCCTTGATGCCAGAGTTGTTTACCACTTGTTTACATTTGCCCTCTCACAATTTTCCTCTTAATCCATTCTGTTCTCAGCAGTGAACGCCACCTTTCCTTCTGCCATTTTCACACAAACACATATACCGTTTCACTTACAGTTTAAATATTACATGAAAACATAAACAAAACAAATCTTGCTGCCTTGAAAATTAAAGTGCACTGTGAGAGCAACAGCAACATCAATACAACCTTGTCGCACACATTTCCCCAGTTAATCTAGACTAAGACCTCCCGCCTGAGGGATTGATCAATCATTGATCTCATACAGATCTTCCTTTCTGTTCCCTTTGACTTTTAACTTCAAGACACAGGATCATTCTACTATGAGAAGCGCACGTTACATCTTAAATGGCACATTAAGTCCATGCAGGAGAAGACAATGAGAATCTAATAGCAAGAATGCATTGCATCTGTAAAGTGCTTTCCATCAGCGCCTTAAAACAAAATGAAACATTACTATAGCTACTGCCACCGTAACGCTGTCTTAGAGACCCTCGTGGTATTATTTATTAATGAAATAAAAAGCATATTATAAAGGCAATTGCCACTGCAAAATACATTATCTCATAGTAGCCCATTAAAAAATACATTTCCATTTTCATTTTGCCAATGCGGTTGTTGAAAAATTGTGCCTAATGTTTTAGAAACACATATACTCTCTCACACACAGGCATACACATTCACACACCTTTGGCGAAAAAAAATTGAAAAGATGCATTAAAATGCGCACATAATGCTTTACGTTATAATACTTTGAGGTGCTGATTAGAAGTTCCTTGGAATCTGATCAACAGCTGGTAATATTGTCTGTACTACAAACAACTAAACTCAACGTGGCCGCTTTCTCGTAGGGGGTGCGTCTACGTGAGGTGCAGTCCGGCCATATGAATATTGCTATAAATATAGCTGTAGACTTTGAGAGGAAACTACAGCTGTGAAACTATATGAAATATGCTAAAGCAATATTTCTGGCTCAATTCACAGTGAAACCAGTGGAAAAAGCCAACAACAGCTTCCTGCATGAAGACACACTTCATAACACACATCTGAACGACTCTGCTCCATCTGCGTTACTGCGGTGAGCACAAGAAAAGAGAAATAAGCTAATGGACACCAAATGTGATTAGAGGCATTACTGGCGCGGTGCCAGGAAGATGCAGGACCATTAGCTACGGCTTCTCTTTGCCTGCTTCTCGGGTCCATGGGTGTGTCACGTGAGCCGCGTGTCCTAGTGAAGAAGCTGCCTTTGGCTTGACAAGCGGTATGAACGTGACGCCCTGTTTGGGAAAACAACTCATGCCTCGCCAAATATCTCAAGTCCTTTTGCTCCATGTTCCTTCTCACTTCCAACTCACTCACAGACTACTTGAGGAGCAACCATCAAAACACGGTCTTGATGTCCTGAAATAACGCCTTGCATGTGAATTTCCCATTCTCCTAACAAATGGGAAACGGCTCGGTTTAAACCAATGGGTGTCGCAATGCAACACACAGCATTTCAGCCCTGAATTCAGCGAATTTAAATGCAACACGTTTTGCAGAGAAAATGAAATATCTGGAAAACTTGCCGAATAAATGCACGAATCTCACTGGTGCAAAAGCCTGGAAAGGTCAAAATTCCAACATGAAGGAATGGATGGGCTTTGCGGGGCTTTGCTTGGTCCAAAGGAGTTTGCCGTGCGTCTGAAGGGGTGATGGAAGAGTTTTCCAGGTGACAGGCGAAACACGCTCAGCGTTTGTCTCAGACCTGATTGCCGAGTATCTTGTTTCAGGAAGGAAAAGTGCTTACGGAAAATTTAATTAGGCCGAACCTCCACGCAGCACCAGCCTTTTTGAAGTATAGTTTGGCTTGCGTGAGGCCCCATTCGTCTTAAAAAGCCTGGGTGGCACTCTGGCGGCTGGGTGATTTACACAGCTTGTCCCGTTGCCCAGTTACAGATCCGTCCGCCTGGCAAAGCTGCGGCATGGCGGCCTACGGGGCCCCCGGCGCCGGGAAGAGGCCGCGGTTGAGCAGCACAGAGGTATGACAGGAAGTTCCACAAGGGCCCTGTTCCAGGGCCCGTTGGTCGCCGCCGTTTCCAAAGCTGTGATTGCATGTCCTGGAAATAAACACTGTTTGCGTCTGGTATTCCGATCAGGAGGGTAACTTACACACGGAGAAAAGCTCTGGACCATCAGAAGACCAGGCACTGACATTTACACATTGGTTTACTGTGCGTACGTCCAGACATTTTCAGTGCACCAGTGTCATGTGAGCATCAGGCTGCCAAATAGAATAAAGCTCGGAGAAAAGGAAAAAATAAATTTAGATTTGCATTATTTCACAAAAACGTCCCGGTGATGTCTCACAACAACAAAAGTTGCTCAGTTCAGGTCCACCCAGCCATTTGGTCGCTCTGTGTAGCAGATCTCACTCTTAAATTTCATTGTTTCTTCTTGAAATTGTTTCTTCGTACATGAACTGCTCATGTACAAAAGCAGCAGAACAATATCTCAAGAAGCCTCACGACACTGTGGAAGTTGGGAGTTAGTTGTGGCCACATGGAGATGGGGCAAGGGGAGCTATGAGGGCTTCGCTCACAGATGGAGACTGCAGACCCCTAAAAGGATTTCTGGTTGAGTTCATCTGACATTGCTGGCAGCATGTGGGAATCGATCTGGGGTAAGGCCAGGGGAGTTCCAGTACTTTCTGTCACGGAGCATGTCGTGGAGAGGAGTGTACCTACAAGGTAAACAGCCTTCGCAGAAACTCAATAGACAAGGCAGAGCCCTGCCGTCCCGAGCGTACCTTCTAATTCAATTCCGTGGGGGTAACATCACAGTCAACCTGCTGCCGGCGCATCGGGTGCCATGCCTGATACGCATTTCCCAGCAAATTACAAGCTGAGAAAAGCGACAGATGCAATAAGTATGGATTGCTTAATGTCTGGGCCTTCCGCTGCCGGCCTGTGCAGGACAGCTAGCCGAAAACTGAAAGCATGTGACCATGGAGAGGGGAGAGGAGCCTGGCAGGAGGGTAAAGTGGGAGATAAACTATTACACTATTCATTGCCCAACTTTCTCACTGCTGTAAAAGGCCCATTATCCCTTTTGAAACGATTGCCACTGGAAGTGGACCCGGCTGATTTGTTTAGCGCTATTGATTGGCCCGCAGGGGAGGGTGCGGAGGGGTGGGGTGGGGGGAGTGGGGGGGTTAAAGGTCGAGATGCTTACCTTATTCGAAAACGTACGGAGAGTTAGCGCAGGCAGGTAACACTGACCTAGCAGCAGGCTAATTGATTTTCATTACTGCGGTACGTCCGGTGATCCCAGCGGCCCAGGCTGTATCTGAGTTGAGGTGATTGCACCATTCCACTCATGTGAGAGCCAGCACAGCCAGATAAAAGCAATTTCCCTGACCTTTTCAGAACCACGTATTCATTGGTCATATTAATAGAAATACAACATATCCTCCATGTGCACCGAAATGTTTTATTCATGTGTCTCATAAGAAGCATGACCTAAGTCTGTGACCTTTCTTGCTTTTTATTATTGTAACTGTTTTCCTCCCTGTTAAAAATCACGTAAAGCAAGGTTAGTGTACACACACACTCTCACACACACACACACACACACACGGAAACTGCTATTGCCAGCAGCTCTGCCCTGCTCTTTCACCTCCGTAACACCACCCTTGAAGCAAAAAAGACTGACAAACAAGGTGGGCTCAAGTAATCCCATTTTATGCAGCTGGAAAAACGACAAGACCCCTCCCTCCCCAACTGCCCCCTCCCTGACCCAAAGCAAGCAGTTTACAGCATGCACATCATAGACGCTGTGTGCCTAGGTTCCACCTTCCCCAGTTGGCACAGGTGTTGCTTTGGGAGGTAGATGTCAAAACTGGGTAATCCAGAACCAGTACAATTGGATAAAAAGAGTAAAATGCATTAAATAAATAGTGTGTAAGCCCTGGCCAATCTGTCGCACTAAGCCTTTTGCAGAGGAACCATGTTTACACTAGTTCTCAGACACACAGCCAAATTCACAATCACACTGTTTGGCCTCATTTGGCTGTTTGACATTCAGAAACACACACTGAAGCGTCACCCACAGTTCACTAGTAGGTCAGCAAAGAGGACTGCTGGCACATACTTTTGAGCCGCCATTCAAGTGTGTCTCTTTATTGTGTCTCTTCTTTTATTTAAATATGTATGAATGTAGCATGCTTGCATTTGCGTGAATGTAAGCGCATGAAGAGGAAATCACATTAAAAAGACTAACAGAAAGTGTATGGTCGGGTTTTAACCACGAGTGTGACATGCTGCAACACACTCAGGTCGTTTTTATGCTTGTCTGTATTTTTAACTGCTCTGGTTTTTCTTTTTGACAGGTGACCTCGCAATAATCAGATGCAAATGCTGACAACACCAGAAAGATAACCAGTGGAGTTTTTCGCAATTCACCTGGCTGCCTTACTTTCCCCGCTTCTCTTATCACTTACTCACACTTCCCTGAATAGGTTTTTTTTGTGCTTTTCTGTTCTTTTGTACACACAGTTCCTCAGTGGATGGGGAATAATTCATATAGAGCCCCCTGAGTCACTGAAGGACATCCTGGGCCCCGCTGGTCCCAGGTCCCCGAGCTGCCCGCCAAACTCTCATGACAACAAGAGACGGAACCAGTCAACCATATTATAGGGGGGAAGGAGGGGGGAGGGGATAAAATGGAAAGTCATGCAGAGGTAAGGGGGCCTGTGGTCTCTGGTGAACCAGGTACATCCACCAACCTCCTCTTTCTGCACTCAAGTGCTATTAAGAGTGAGCTTTTCCCAGTCTGGGGAGAGTGAAGTCCCCTTCTATGCAGGTACTGTACAAATGGCTGTTTGCTGTACAACTCTTGTACCCTAGCGGCTTGTAAGACAAAAAACGGAATGTTTTTTAATTCACAGATGGCTTCTCTGAATACAAAAGCTCTCCGGATGGAAATGTTACTGTGTTGTGGGGGTTACTCGAGTGAAATAGCCAGTTGGTCTCCCACTGTCAGCAGCTCCAGTGGCGATTACTAATCTTGGAGTCATTTTTTGATGGGAAAGATGCGTTTTGACCAAACAAGAAACAGTTTGATTAATAAGGCACATGCAGCAAACCAAACAAAGCAGCGACCAGAGTTAGCGTCGAGTTTGTAGTCAATGGACAGCTGTCCGGCAACACGGTGTGTTCTAGAACAACTAGAAGAAAAGTGCAATGGGAACTGAATTTGATACAGGCTCCAAGTTTGCTGCTCGAATGAAGACTAGGAGAACGAGGAACATCAAAACCTCAGCAGCTATCTGACGAAAGGAAAACGCCAGAGACGGCCACCTCTGTAAAGCAGAGCAAGGTGCAGGTGCACTTTGTGACGGTCAATAGCAGAAAGGTGTTCTCGTGCTCCTTAAGAGAGGACTAATAAACAAAGGATTCCTAGGCAAGGCTGCTTATGCATCACTGTCATGCAAGCCAGCTCGCCTCAAGGATTGTCCATGCTATGACAAATCAGAAACCTCACTCTGAAGTTCTCCTGGTTTCATGCCCCTTGCCCTTTTCACTGAAAGACAGAACAACTTACTGAATTTTCCTTTAGAAAGAGGACAGGTGTAATGAGGTGATGAGTAATAGGACCTGGGGTGATCTGAGTGATGATTTTACCAGGAAGTGATCTGCCAGTGAGAGGCAAACAAACAGCTGCAGGACAGTCATGGCCAATTATGCCACATTTCTCAAACCAATTTTCTCCACAACAGTAGCAAAAAGTAAGAGTAGAGTGAGATGGCAGGAAAAACTGACTCTGTATAGGACACCAGTGTTCGCTGGCAACCCACTCTGCATGCACATTTAAGATGATAAAACCTCTTTTCTTGTAGAAGCTGTGGAACCTTGGATGGAGTGCATGGGGGATGAAGGGAAAAGATGTCTGTTGGCCTCCTGACATTGGCCTGCTATGGGTGCAGGGGGCTCTGTGGGACAGTGAGGTGGCACGTGCCATTATACAGTTTGACACAGTGGTATAAAAGGTGTCTTACACTGCGTAAAATGTAATTTTAAATTCAATAGTCAAGAGGAGATTTCGTAAAAAATTTTGATTATAAAAGAGCTACTAATATGGAAAAAGTGAGGGAATGGATAAAGCACTGTGAACTTTGTCTTTCTTGACTTCGGGGAAAAGGAGAGGCACGCCATTTCAAATATGGTCAAATGGACAGAGAAATCAGACCAAGTATGGCTAAACACCTCGCTTGATGAGAACTCACACGTTTGATTTTCAATACTATTTCTCGATGTACACGCTGACCGGCTCAACACAAAGCACTCCGAGCAAAAAAATGGCCCAAATTCACCTTGTGTGTATGGTGGTATCTATTTAGTACAGACTCTCCTTGACTTATGACCAAGTTAGGGACCGACCGCCAAGTCACGTCGGTAATAAGTCAGGTCGTACCCATGACAGAGTGATTACTTCTAAGTGTGCGGTCCATCACATGGTAAGGTCGACATATGATGATGATATTTCATTTTTAGAATTATTATTACATTCATTTATTTGTTTCTTTTATTGCCTGTTATAAATGCAAGAAATACTGTCTGTATGTGTGTGTGTATGTGTGTGTGTGTGTGTCCTTGTAACGCTGGATACCGAAATTGCAGTACTGCCTATTTCCCATTATTTTAAATGGGAAAATAAATAAATAATGTGCCCAGCCCCTCTGAAAACACCCATACAACTATCAACCCATGATTTCGGGATGTTTCTAATTACCTAATTACAAGATACTTAATGTTGTCATTAATTTGCATGTTTACAATGCACTGCACAGTATGTACAGGACAGGGAATTTCAGGTTAGCGCTGCCACCAGTGTTACGAGATGCTGAATGAAAGGGACGTGTCTCATAGTAATCTGCCACGTCCACATTTTTGCACAACTGGCATTGAAATAAATGGGGTTATTTACAAAATGAAACGTGAAGGTAAAGGAGCAATTAGGGTGGTGACAGTGCCAGTGACAGTGCCAATGTGTGCGCGTGTGCATCTTGTGTCAGATAAATCCATAACACTATACAGTACAGTTTATTACAATAAATACAGTATTTTTGATTACACTGTACTTTACTGTATGATAAGTATTCGCTGAATTTTTATTCAGTTTTTATTTTATTTGTTTTGTATTATGGATAAGCTATGGATAAAATATTGTTATGGCAAAAGTTTCCATTTGGATACCATATTGATACTCAAACTTTATTTAAATAATGCATCGTGCTTCCTGAAAAATTAAAAGATCTTGTGTCATCCATACATGCATTTCTTTGGTTTGCAGTGGAAAGAAACAAAAAAAGCTGTGAAAAGAACTGAGTTCTTGCTCATTCTACAAAGTCATCCTAAAATTGTCTGGACAACATTACCAAAGCCCTTCAGAAGTTATAATAAATAATTGTATTGTAATGATACTTCAGAAACACTATTCTCCTTTAATTAGCACCACGGCACCACAAACTTCAGTTATTCAACCAGTTTAAATGGAGAAAAATCCTCCCTCTGCTGTTGTGACACTGTATATCACACTAACCATGGAAAAGTTAAGGAAAGGCAGAGAACTTTCTGAGGAGGCTAGAAAGAAGTTAATAGCCCAGATGGTCAATGTAAAGGCTACAAGACCATCTCCAAAGAGCTTGATGTTCCTGTTACCACTGTTGCCAGTATTATCAAGACGTTTGAGGGACTGCACCTAACATCCTTGGACATGGCCACAAGAGGAAAATTGACCCAAGATTGAAGAGAAAGATTGTTCAAGTGGTGGAGAAAGAAACAAGGAAGGTGTCAAAACAGATCCAGGCTGACCTTCAAGCTCAAGGTGTAACAGTTTCAAGTTGCAACATCCATCACTGTCTGAATGAAAATGGGCTCCATGGTAGAAGACCCAGGAAGACCCCACTTCTAAGAGAGAAACACAAAAAAGCCTGACTGGAATTTGCCAAAATGCATGTTGGTCCTTCTGGAAGAATGTCCTTTGAACGGAGAAAACGAAATTAGAGCTTTTTGGTAAATCAAACTGCGTTTACAGAAAACAAAACAAAGCTCTGAAAGACAAGAACACCATCCCTACCGTGAAACATGGAGGAGGCTCAGTGGTGTATTGGGGTTGCTTTGTTGACTCTGGCACTGGGTGCCTTGAACCTGTGTAGGTCACAATGAAATCAGGAGACTATCAAGGCATTTTTGAGCAAAATGTACAGCTCGGTGTCAGAAAGCCATGTCTCAGTTACAGGTTATGGGTCCTCCATCAGAATGACCCAAAACATACCTCAAAAAGCACCCAGAATGAATGAGAAGAAAACATTAGACCATTCTGAAGTGGCCTGCTATGAGTCCTGATATGAATCCCATAGAACATCTGTGGGCAGAGCTGAAACCCACAGATGGGATAGGGCACCCATCAAACCTGAGAGAACTGGAGCAGTTTGCTCAAGAAGAGTCAGCCAAACTACTAGTGGGAGAAGTGCAGGAATCTCATTCAAAGCTACAGAAACCACTTGATTGCAGTTATTGTCTCCAGAGGCTGGGCTATGAAATATTAGGGTATTGTCCCTGCCATTTTTATTTCTTTTATTAGTTAAAATAATATGTTAAGGCATAACTCAAAATCAAAGATCCTGCTCTATTAAATGTGATATAAAGAATGGTGGATATCAAATGCTTTTGTCTGTTTCAATTTATTTCAGAGAAAATTCAGAAAAAGAGTTTTTTGGAAAAACAATGGAAGTGGAAAAAAGTGGAATGGTACCAAGACTTTTCGACACATCTATGTGCGTCATTGTGGGCTAAAAGTATGTACGTACCCCTTCTAATTCATGAGTTTGGCTATTTCAGACACATCCATTACAAACAGTTGCAGAAAATCAAGCATACAGCTATGTTATCTCCTTAGAAATTCTTGCAGTAGAATGAGTCATACTAAACAACTCAGTGACATTCAGTGTCACAGTGTCACAGGATGCCACCTGCCCAGTAAATTAGTTTATTAAATTTCTGCCCTGCTAGACCTGCCCCAGTCAACCATTAGTTCTGTTATTGTGAATTGGAAACGTCTAGGAGCAACAACAGCTCAACCACGAAGCAGTAAGCTACACAAGATGCCAGGAGATGCTACCTGCCTACATGTGTAGTGCCAAACGTAAAGTGCGGTGGTAGAAGAATAACTGTCTGGGGCTGCTTTTCATGGTTTGGGCCCCTTAATTCCAGTGAAGGTAAATCTTGATGTCAAAGCATACAATGACATTCTAGAGAATTATGTGCCTCAAACTTTGTAGCAACAGTTTAGGGAGGGAGGCCCTTTTCTGTTTCTGGATGCTCCTGTGCAAACACAGACACACACCGCCCACTTATACCTGCTAGGGCCCCCTTTGCTCTCAGAACAGCTTGAATTCTTCATGGTATGGATTCAACAAGGTGCTGGAAACATTCCTTAGAGATTCTAGGTCCATGTTTACATGATTGTATCACAACATTTCTACAGATTTGTAAGCAAATCTGTCAACATTCATGCTGCCAATCTGCCGTTCTACCCCATCCCAAATGTGCTTTATTCAAACAAAGCTTATTTGCTGTTAGGGGCCCAATATGTGCCAACAAAACATTCCCCACACCATTACACCACCACTTGCCTACAGTGTTGTCACAAGGCAGGCTGGGTCCATGATTTCATGTTGTTTATGCCAAATTCTGACCCAACCACCTGTGTGTCACAATAGAAATACATAGTCGTCAGACCAGACAATGTTTTTCCAATCTTCAGCTGTTCAGTTTCAGTGAGCCAGTGCCCATTGTAGCCTCAGCTTCCTGTTCTTGGCTGAAAGGAGAGAAATCCGATGTGGTCTTCTGCTGTTGGAGCCCGTCTAACTTAAGGTTCAATGTGCCCTGCGTTCGGAGATACTTTTCTGCCCAACATGGTTGTAAAGACTGGTTATTTGAGTTACTGTAGCCTTCCTCTCAGCTTGAACAAGTTTAGCCATTCTCCTTTGGCCTCTCACATCGATAAAGCATTTCCACTCACTGAACTGCAGCTGACTGGATGTTTTTTGTTTTTTGTGCCATTCTGTGTCGACTCTGGAGACTGTTGTGTGTTAAAATCCCAGAAGAGCAGCCGTTTATGAAATATTCAGACCACCCCCTCTGGCACCAACAACCATACCACAGTCAAAGTCACTTAGCTCACTTTTTTCCCCCCCATTCTGAAATGAACATTCACTGAAATTCATGATCTGTGTCTACATGATTTTATGCATTGCACTGCTGCCACATGATTGGCTGATTGCATGAAAAAGCAGGTGCACGGGTGTTCCTAATAAAGTGGCCATTGAGTGCATACATATACATACACACAAACACACACACACACACACAGATATATATTCTATGCAGTACTGACATCATCACCATAAATACTTGGATAAAGGCCAAGACAACTCCTAAGGTGAGAGCCTGGGGGAGAGTCAAGGGTTGAATGCATAGGGAAACATGGGGGACTAAGCTGGGGGTCAGGAAGGCAGGAATGTGCAGGGAGGAAAGGAGAACCTTGGCCTGCTCACAGCTGGCACACCAGAAACCAAACCATGGCAGGATTTCAGAGCTGAGACCTAGCCTNGGGGGGGGGGGGGGGGGGGGGGGGGGGGGGGGGGGGGGGGGGGGGGGGGGGGGGGGGGGGGGGGGGGGGGGGGGGGGGGGGGGGGGGGGGGGGGGGGGGGGGGGGGGGGGGGGGGGTGTACATGGAATTTATTTTCACTTTATATCATTTTTATATCCATGCAGCACTTTGTTGCACACACCTGGGATGGTAAAAAAGGCCTAAACAGGAGAATAGACTACTTGTGCAGTTCTGGTAACATGTCTAAACCTACTCTGTTTCTTTGTTCTGTTCCTTTCCTGATCCTCTTGATGCACAGGATCAGAGGGGCTGCTGCGCTTTGCCCTCAAATTCCTAAATTACTGTAACTTTCTACAAGCTTCAAAGCAAAAGAAGAAATTACTGGCCACATTCCAACAATGAAAAGTTAACTAGCCATTTGAGGAGACTGTGAACAAGACATGTCTCCTTCCCAGCAGGAAAGAGAAAATTTTATTGTACAACATAAAGAAAATTAAAGTCTGACACGGCAGACAAGAATAAAAAGGGAACAAATATGACACAGAAAGAGCAATGACGTGAACGGAGTCAGGTTGTCATAAGATGAAGAGGCATTGAGGTACAGCCCAGCGTGGCCACACTGGAGACCATCCTGCCCTTCTCTTCTAAAACATGGAAATAGCAACAAGAAACCATTCTTTTCAAAAGTGATTACCCTTCAGAAAACCTGGGAGGCCTCATCAAGACTTTAAATTAGGGCCTAAATTAGAATCCCACCATTCTCTGAGGGGGAGTGGAAGAGCGAAGGGAGTAAATTGTTCAAGATCAATTAGTTCCTTCTCTTTTTGTGACGATTCCTTTTTGGTGTGCGTGCCGCTGCTGTGTACCAGTAACATACGAGGAAACGCACTTACTGCTCGGGACAGAAAATGAACACTGACTGTGTCTGGTCTGATGAATAAACTGAAAATTCCTCTTCACGCACTTCCATCTCACGGTACTGCATCGCATTTTCCTAGACGACAAGCCAGGGAATTCCCCCAGGATGTGATGAAACTGACTAGTATTTAGGTTCCATATGTTTTCTATTTTTACAATTCTGCTTTTGGGCATGATATTAATGAACAATTAATTGTTATTTTTACGTTGCAAGAAAAAATATGTGAACCCTTTGCAATTACTTGGATTTCGGCATTAATTACTAATAAAATGTGGTCTAATCTTCATCCAAGTGACAATAACAGACAAACACAAGCTGCTTAATGTAATGACAAACAAATAACTGTACTTCTTGTCAATACTGAACACGCTATTTAAAAAATCCCAGTCTAGGTTCAAAAAAGCATGCGAACCTCTGGGGTAAAGACTGCAAAAGCTAATTGGAGTCAGTTGTTCCAATCAATAAGATGAGATTGGAGGTGTGGGATGTAGAGGTGAACTGCCTTGTAAAAAGGCAGTAAAACTCTTTGTGTGTTATTAGATTAGGCAGCATGTGGTTCTTCATCATCATCGTCATCATTATTATGACAACTTAGACCCCATTTTCTGAGTAATTAATGCAGAAAACCAGGTACTTGGAAAGCATTCATAATCTTTTTTTGTGTGTTTTGTATGAAATGTTCTATACAGTATTATTATAAGAAAAATATTATACGTCAGACTGACAGGAGAGGGGGTGCAGTTTGTCTACATGCACAAGTTTCGAATCTCAAACACAGTTTTTGTGCAGTCAGTTGTGAGGGGTCCTGCTAACTATACTAACACAAGTCTATGAACTCCATCAGATTTTAGCAACAGGCTAAACTGTCAGATTCCTCCCCAAGGGCACAGGCTGCCCTCCTCCCCCACAGACCCCTGGGGATAGCATCCACGAGTCCCAGGGCCCCGCCTGCTGCACTAGTCCCTGACACGCGACTGTGGTTTCCCGGTAATCGCTGTGTGCAGCTCCAGCCCTGGTGCCTCACATTCTCGCCCTAATCTTTGTTTATAGAGGGAGTAAATCATGTAAACAAAGCACGTTCCAGTGTGCAGGCCGTGATGCTTATGGCGATAAGGCAGAGCCTGGCACCAGTGCTGGATTTGGCAGCTACCCCAGATACCACTGATAAAGCTGTGCTGTCTCTGCTTAGGGCTCCCACTACAGTACGCCACAGGTGCTACTAGTCTATGACACACTCAGAGACACAGCTAAAAGGTAAACAAACCAAAAAGATTGTTTTAGTAAGCAGTCCTCGGTGCTCAGAAATCATGCAGCATCTTCACAAAAGAGAAATTAAAAAAAATAATAAAAATAAGCATGTGAGCTGGTGCAGGGGAGTTCTGTCCATTTAGCACAGCAGCACAGCCTACACATGGCTGCAGGGTCAGTATCTGACATAGCGATTGATTTTGGCCCCCCCTGCCTCCCAGGAGGGTGGCCTTTAGCTACTACACCTCCCCTTCTCACCCACATCACACACAGTTCAGGCAGTTCAGGGTGGCACACGGGGGTGTGTGGGTGCTCTCTGGCAAGTATCAGGCCTCAGCCTAAATCCAAAGTCAGTGGAACTTCCATCTCCCACGGAACTCGCTGCTTGACGGGCCAGTTGAATTTCGTGACCGTCCGCCAATCAGTTCCCATTGCATGGCCATTGTTGTGTAATGTTTCCAACTGAAATGGCTGTTTCACTGTGGTTTCCAGTGCCATCAGATCAGTTTAGGCTGGCTGTGACCTCTCTCCACCACTGGAGTAGCATAGTTGTGTGTAGCACAGGCAAAAAAAAAAAAAACCAGCACAAAACTTTCCCATGCCAATAATGGGCTCAAAATGGATCTGTCCAACTTCAGTTAAATTGTGACCCCTTTTTACATTTGAAATATAATGACTGGCGACCATGATCGTTTAGCAGTTCTGCCAGTGAAGCACTTTCGATCCCAATAAAGGGAGAGTTTAAGTATGAGCCTTTCACTCTGGCCCAGCTGAGTGGCTGCTGTCTTCTGCCTGTAGAGCAATTCACCGCATGATGAGTGCCTCAGCGACACGATGAGTGCCTCAGTGATGAGCAAGTCCAGGAGCTCTGTCCAGGCGACATTATGACAACCTGTAAAATATGCACCATGCCACGACATCGGGTAATAAAAACCTGTCCTCTGTGCTAATGTACAAAGGTCTGGTGTGTGACTCATTTTCTGTGTTATATTTGTGTGCTGGGGGATCAAATGTATTGATTTATTTGTCATCACATTTAATCCAGTGATTGAGTGCTGATGTGTGCAGACAAAAAAAAAATTATGAGTTCACATGTTCCTCCCAGTGATGAGGCACTGGGAACGGAAGTTTGACGGCTCAGCAAGGCTGTACAATTGTTCACATTGGCACAAATCTCCCGGCTGCCGGCTTACGTAAAGTATTCACTGGCTCTAAAAGAACTATGTAGTCAGGGAGAAGAAACCATTAAGAAATTGTCTGAACTGCGACAAGGTAACGTATTATTGCATTGAAATGCACGTCAGAGCCATTAAAAGCACACGACTTAACAAGATGGTGCAGAGAGTTTGATTAATTCTGGCAGCGACAGTGGCTATGCTATAATCTTTACAAACACAGGGGGTCCAGTAAATCACTGAATTCACGTAGCGACAGTGAGTTATGTCCCTTCAAACAAAGTAGTCTGTTTCTGTACAATTTAGAAGCATTAGTGTGAAAATGACTGGGAGACTGAGTTATGGCCACAGTTTTGTCACGGCTATTTGACTGTTAATGCATACACTTCTCCCAAGCGGTATCAGACCCTCTGGAAAACGCTTTCTGACAAAGCTTATGATACAGCACCCAAGCCTTGACTGACACTCCTATGTGCAGTCTTACTGTAACACTTTCCTGTTCTCACCTACAGCATTCAGCTTTTGTCTTAGATTCCTGCTCTCCCCTATAGTCTCTGCTTGTTACAGAGGTACTGAGAGCACCAGCAAGCCCTCCTACCCTCCCATCCATGGGTGTAGACTAATCGGCTGGGATGTGCTTTCACCTGCATGACAGTTGGTCATACTTAACAAAGGCAGTGGAGCACGAAGCCCGTGAGAGTGGGCTAACAGTGGAGGGCCTTTTAGTCTTTAGTGAGCACCTGCCCACCGGAGCGCTACTCCGGCCAACAACCACAGTAATCGGTGAGAGAGAAGGGGTATTGAAGACAATTTCATGGCAAATACAGGATTTTGGATTTTCCAACTTGTTCTCTGCTTTTCCTTTTGGAAGGATGGAGGACTTCTGAGCATTACTGTCTGTACCTTACAGCCAGACAAGATCTAGAGTGACAAGTCGCAGCAGTCAGCAGGAAGTGGGCAGTGTGCAGTATGCAAAACGAAAGAGATGCGTAATTCTGTTTGAGGACATAATTAAAAGATGGACTGAGCAGTCCTTGAAATTTTAGATAGGACTACGAAAAATATATCTGTATATGCATGTATATGCACACCAGCGTAAGGAGAAGATCAAATCTGCGCCGCAGTTAGGAATTCACCAGTACGGGCCAGACATGGAGAGTTCTGGGCATTGGGACTGAGGCAACTCCCAGGGCCAAGCACATGAAAAAGAAGAAGGCGAGCACCGGAGGCCTTCAGGACCCCTGACATGTTCTGTCAGGGTGGGGTGGGGAAAGATGGGACTCATTCGGAAGAATGGTGGGCCTGAATATTCTGTTTTATTGCACTTAATGTGCACCTCCGTGTCCGACGCTGCGCTGCCTTGCCCCTGTTATTGCAGGGTGGCTGCTGCACCATGGATAGCAGTCAGGGGTCTAGAGGGCAGTTGGGGGCAATGGTGGGTGAAAAATTCTGAGAAGGAGGGCAGCACATGGGAAGCAGGAAAGCGAATTAAACTAGCTTCTCCCCAACGCAGCAGTGGGATTGGCTGTCAGGCTTTGAAGTCAACCCATCCTTGGAGGTTTCCTCTGGGGAGGAGCGGGTGATCAAACACTCTCTAGGACCCCTTGGGACACACAGACCTGAACATGGATGTTAAATATATCATTTCATTCCCTTGTCTGTAGCACAAGGGCCCCATACGAAAACTAAGGTTCCTAAGAGCAATTATTTGAAACAGTCTTACACATTTGCTATAGTGCTGATGGAATATACAATGTCACCATTACATAATTTCTTTAAGCTAATTGGCACGCTTCGCAAAAACAGAAACTCAATAACACAATGAGCTACAAATTGCTAGTATTTTATCCTCCTTGGTTAGCATGTCCGTTTATCTTACTTTTCAAATTAACATGGACTTGGTTGTTCCTAAAAAGAAATGGGATGTGTTTGTGCTTATTTGTGACCATGTGTTTTGTAAGTCAAGATAAAGACAGCCAGTCAGAGAGCAGTGTATGCCAGGCAGTATAGTGACTAAAATACCAGATCTTTTTTGTTGCCAACCAGGCTCACCAGGAGACCTCCGGATACCCCCCCCAGTGTGAATCGCCCGCCAGAAACAAAATTCAAGATCAGTAGATGTTCGCTTGTCTTGCTTTTAACTGTAACGCAACAGCCGAACCAATCAAAATTCTACACTGTCAAAATTTCAATATTCAATGTTCAATATTCATACTGTATACTAAAAGCCTAAGAAAGCATTTATCTACGCATTTATCTCATTTCTGTGTCATATTCCTTTCATTTCTGTTTCCATATTCCTTTTCATTGTGTTGCCTAGGGAAATCAGGCCAAATCGTAGTGTACAGACTTCCCAATGATGTCTATCACTGCTCATTCACTTCCTGGAAATAGTGCTACAGCAGTCCTGGGAAAAGCTGGATTCTTCCCAAATCCAATAAAAGGGGAATTATGTCCCAAATCCTTCATACTTTGTGACCTGTGCGTAACCCTGGACTCCAGCTTGCATTCATCTGGGCTCTAAAAATCAGTTCAACATTAGCACTTCAAAAGTAGGGATAAAGATTTGGCCATGATGAACACCTTGTTCAGTCTGCAGTGGACAGTAGTTTGTTAGAAGCATGGTATTTTCTTCAGCCAGCTTTTACTAATGGGCAACCAGAGGTCATAGCCACTCTCTTGTCTAAAAGTTGTCAGTTCAGTTCCGTTAATTGAATACAACATTAAGTCACAAGAAGGGTTTCAATAATTTGTGTGAAAATCTGCAAAGACCAATTCAGAGGAAAATATTAAACTGCAATTTCCTATTTTTTTTCAGAGGCAAAGTAAATAAGTCTCCTTCTAGGTGGACCGTAGTCAGATCTCAGATGCTGTCAACTTGCAAAATGTACTGAAAAAGCTTGTTGCCTACCATCCCACTTCTTTTCCTTGATAAGCCATTGTATCACCCTACCATCTCCCTGAGCAAGTACTTCACTCTTGCTTGCAAGGAAAGCTAAGACACCGGGTGTACAATCATTCTCCTGGGAACAGGCCGTTGTGCAGCTGGAGAGGCCAAGATCAGAGGCGGTGGGTAGACATCACCTTGATTCAGTGCAATCCTCTTTTGATGTGCCTGGAGCGAGCTCTCGTTGCCCAGGGCAAACTTTAAGCCTTAAAACAAAAATCTAGCTTGACATCCTCAAATCATAACCATATGAATGTGAATTCCACCTTAAAAACATTCTGTTCTGAGAATCTCCTGGATGAAGCATTAGGCAGTGATAACAGAAAACAGGTTTGAAAATGATGGGAGTCTGAGTAGGTGCTGGGGTGCGTCTGGGGTGGCGGGTCCAAGTGGGGGCAGTGTGCAAGAGCGGGTGGGGTGGAGTGAGCAGTAACAGGGGGCCACATCCAAAATTTTCAGAAAGTACAACTACCTAAAATGGAAGTTTCTCTGGAGGAGATTGGGAAGGAGTGAACTTCAGGTTAACAAAGTGAATAATAAGGAGAAAGTAAGAAAGAGTGAGGGAGCCAGAGAAAGGAGTCAGTAACAAAGTGAGGTGGGCCAGTGAACAGCAGGTAAGTCTTGAGAGACATTTCAACGTCCTGGAGAGAAGGACGGCTGAGGACAGAAAATCACTAACTACCTGTAAGGGAGACGACATGACAAGATGAAGACAAAAACAAAGGTAACCTGTAAAAAGTTGTGGTCAATTCTATTAAAAAAACAAGACTATCCAGCTAGAGATAAAATGAAAGACTGGTAGCTCAGGTGGTTGAGTCTGATGCTCAGTTTTTTTGCCAAGGTTTGCATTTTAGGTGGGAAGGTTTAGTCACCGACTGTGGTACACATTGTTCAATTGGTAATGAAATAGCCGCACAAACGCCAAGCTCAGCAATCGACCAAATATGAAACTTTACTTTTTCTTCACAGAATACAGCTTACTTTTTATAACAACCTGCCAGCCCATATCTTCTGAATTTGGAAAATAATTTTCTTTATTATGAAATTTAAAATGCAAATATTTTCTGAATTTAATCTATTGTGAGTTTTTTTTCCACACTCAACAAAGAAAATTTGGGTAAACTGCATGCAAAAATGTTGAATCACCAAAATAAATTACACAAAACATGCACTTGTAGATTAAACTAAACAGGTGTGCTTCCTGAGAAAAATAAACACGTGCATGTTGGATGCTGTGGAGATATTCCCACAAGCCAAATTTTGGCTATAACACCAAAATTTCCTGGTTTAAGGTGATCGGACCATGCCAGGCACAGAAGTTAGGTTACTTGAGCAAAATGGCTCCATTGTGCGGCCGAGCTGCTCCCCTCAGTTGCTGCTGGGCCTCCCCGAGGGAGACTGTGGGGGTGGAGGGGAAAAGGGGCAATGGTAGCGATTCCATCTGGACCTCTGGAACTAAGTTCGACTCAGGAAAACCACATCTCACAAAAGCAAAAAGGAAGCAGAATGTTGTACAAGCACAGAACATTAGCAAGGACGTGGTTCCACATGTTGGCCGTTGAGGGACTTGCTTACTCTGAGCATGTTCAGCTGATAGGAAATCCATCTGCTTCACAGGGGCCAAGTGACAGGGGCGGAGAAACGCCTGCATCTGGTCTCCATTGGCGTCAAATCCTGCATTCCCTTCTTACAGCACATGTTGCTGGAAGGAGAGAGCTGGCATGGGCAAAAGGGTAACCTTAAATTTTCTGGATTTCATGCAGGGGTTTGCACCCCTGTGCTCTCCCAGTGGAGTTGTGTTGGGTATTTGGACTTAACCCCTAAGGAACTACACTGGATTGAGTCAAGTGGGCACGATCTCACACTGCATCATTAGACCAGGAGATACACAAACATACTAGAGCACCTTTACATTCATGGCAACTCATCACACAACAGTAACTCATTGAGCATCGTGAAACTGCACGCACGTATTTCACAAGGCAGCCGATCATTTTAAGACAAATGGAGCATTGGCTCTTGATGTGCAGTGCTTTTCCTAAGAAACGCAATGTCAGGTTACTAACAGCCATTACAAGAAAGGTCACACATGGGGAAACTTTACAATGTCCCACAGTATAAAACAATTGACTGACATGCCACTTTAACTGTGGCCACACAACCAAAAATCTGTGCTTCTGTAAGGGGTAGACAGCAGACTGGGAAGGGTATGTTGTCCACTCGGACAGTGAGGGGAGAGGTGACAGGCCGATTGGGCCGAACACTTCTTTTATGTGCTGAGCAGAGCCCTATGGCCAATTCATCCCTGTGGCTTTTTGTACAATTTCCTAATGGAGAGTTTTACTACACAGAAGTATAGAAGTGCTGCAGTGGCCTGAGAAGGCCAATAAAGCATTTTAATAAAAACCATACATAACAAGTTGATGGCATGTTATTTCATTCTGCCAGCTCTAGTGTTTTTAAGGGCATAGACAACTTTATTATTATTATTATTATTATTAGTAGTAGTAGTAGTAGTAGTAGTAGTAGTAGTAGTAGTATAACATGGTATTTTAATAGAGCAGCCCTTTAACTGCTGTACTTTAAAATAGTACCAAAAAAGCCAAGATAGACAATTTTTTTTCTTTTGAATAGCTTCTAAAGGTATTTACAACCTTTGAATCCATAAAAATCAACTCAAAACTTAGCAATCCACACACACACACTATAATATTATATATAATATCAATAAGTATGAATTTATTTCTATCAGTTTAACTTCTTTAATGCAATAAACTTTCAAGGTAAAAAAATCATGACTCATGGCTGTTCTAAGGACTTGTCATGATTTCTGTGACAGAGAGAAAATAAAATCCCCAAGCACCTGTGAGGTAGAGATTTGTTTTTGGGAGTGGAGGTCACTTTACAACTATATCCCAGTTGGGGCAGAGAGAGTAGAGTGATGGCCACAGACGTGGCTCTGGCAGAGCCCGGATCGTGGTTGGGGAGTAATGGCCCCAATCAGCTAGGGATCCACCGAGGAGTTATGTAGAGTGACAGCTACTCTGCGTGGCAAACAGGTCAAGAGCAGATTAGCTGCAAACGAAAAGCTAACTGCTGTAGCCGACAGCCAAGCGTGACACAGATGCCACAACCAATGGAATTCAAATTGTGGGTTATTCATGCACAAACCGCAGCCTGTCACCTGGTGGCAAAGAAAGTGCACTGTTCAGCTGCTATTATTAAAGCACAGAGCAATGGGACAGCAAGTCTGCATTAAGTTTGTGGTCCAGGAAAAGACCTGTCAAGTCCATGGCAGAGAGGGGAGCAGGAGAATCCAGGCAAAAGTATGTCTCAGGATGCATGCGGATGATATATCATTTGAATGCTGTTTTCTTATGTTGGCTGAGAAGCACAGTAAGACCTTTACGTCACTCAGATCTGTCATGAGCTCCATCAGTAGGAGTACTGAGCTCCATGGATCACGTTCATTCATTCATGACTGACAAAGCAGCTCAGAATTACTGTTACTCTTCCTTCACATCACAGTAATCAAATTTTTGCTTACACAATAGGGATGTATCACTAAGGCACTAATTAATATTGTTGATATTTAATAACTTAGATGATGCAAAAGAAAGAAATAACGTCCACCCACAAGGGTAGTGAGAAAAGTGAACAGCAGCCACTGTAAGCAAGTTACTAACCGGACTTTTATTACAAAGCTATAGATTAGCTGCTTCCAAAATATGAGAATTTCCCAGCACTCCAGGAGGTTCCCACTTAAGTCTGTTCTAGTCAGGCAGCTGGGAAACCAAGTGAGGACTTGTTCATTAGTCAACCCCGAACAAACAAGTGTCATTCACTTTTCCTGCCATATTCCTTGTCATCCCAGGATTGGCTGTTTGATGGGCTATTTGTCCCACTTGGTGCCATAGGTGTTATTGATTTCCTGAGTTGGTGGGGTTTTACTGGACAAGGCATTCTGCTGGACCTTTATCACAATGGCTCACACTTCACTCGCACCAATCAGGCTTTTTTTGAACCTGAAAAACATCAAACCTGAAATACTGTACAGCTGTAGTTCTCTAGAACAAGCAGGCCTGCTGATGCCCTCTGTATGCTGGTTTTTATTCAAGCTGAACTTGTGATTTATTAGTTGTTCGGCTACGAATTTAATGGCAAAACTCTAATCCTGTTAAACTAAAAACATTAGGCAAAGACAGTATAATCTGAAAATGCTGCAGATTTCCAAAATTGAAGGAAAAAGTAAAACAATTTTTTAGCATCCTAAAACAACTGGTAAAGATTTTAACTAATTTGTGATCGCAAAGATGGTGAACCAACAAGCACTGCTACCTCACAGAAGTTGGACTCTTTGGGCACAGGTTCCAATCTGGCTAACTGTGAAGATCATATGTTCTCCACTTGCTGGAGTGGATTTCCTATGGGTACTCTGGTTTCTTCCCAAAGTCCAAAGATGTGTGTTTCAGGTAATTTGGTGACACTAAACTGCCCGTAGTGAGTGTTTGTGGTCTGGTATCCTCTGCAGGATGTACCCTATTTAGCCCCATGCCTCAGATACAGACTTTGAACTTCTGCCTGACAACACCCAACAGTCACTATGTCCCAGAAACCCTGTTTATCTAACAGCCAAGAAAACAAATCGACTTGCAGTGGAACATTGTCAGGCCAGCGGTTTGTTTCTGCGACAACCTGATCCGTCCATGTTCTGCACTCGCCTATGCTGGCTGCACTTGTCTCTCGCTCCATTTATCTTTCTTTCCTGCATGAAATACTGGAATATAGTGCTTGAATACTAGCAAACCTCTCAAATTAGGAACACCTTTATAGGTTTTGGCTTTGCAGTATAATATGCACAGACCCCAATTAATGGCAAAGCACCATGCTCCACTCCAAAGTTTGCGTTTGGATGTTAATAAACTCAACGACAGATGAGGGGGGCAAGGCAACGACTGGGTAGGAAAAAAGGAAACAAGTAAACACACTGAATGAGGGAATCAGAGAGAGGCAGATCATGGAAAACAAGAGATGATCTTTACAATCAGGGGAATTAATTAGAACAATTAACTGTAGCTCATCTCAGAGCATAAACTGACTGGGCTGTCAGTTTGTCATTGTACCTCCACTGTACCTCCTTACTATGTATCTCCTTACCATCAACCTGCTTGTTATCTTGTACTGTCTCCTCATGTGGAACTATAGGGCAGAGGGTGAACAGTACCACCACCACCACCACCACCACACACACACACATTTGTATACAAAGCATATGGAACTGATTTTATAAACTGAATTTCCTTCCCTTTTTCCTTTGTTTCCTCTTTCTGCAAACCTTTTAAATTGTTCCACTTTAATACAGTCAATACCACCTAAAATGTTCCTCCCTGCTGCCCTGTTGATGCTTATAAACTCTGTTCCTTAATAGATATAATATTTAATAGTCTGTTGTTAAAAGCAACACTGATAAAATTGATGCCTGCAGGCTGAACTGATTGAATTTCATACCTACTTATAGACTAATAGGGTATTGTGGGATTTCAGTTCTTTAACGTGTCTCACAGTGTGGGCTGAGTCAGAACACTTTGTGGACTGCTGAAACGTGTCTGCAGGTCTCTCTGGTCACAGTGCAGAGCACAACACATGACCGGCAATGTGTGTGATGAATAGCTCATAACAAACTGCTATTTAAGCTTTCAGGATATCAGTACTTGTACTGTTAGCACCCGTTTTCATGCCTTGGCCCAGGTCACGAGCAGCATGCTGAAGAAACAAATACTGGAATGTCAACAGGCTTGATGGCCCTTGATTCTGAAATGAGAGAATTAGGCCTGAGAATGGGAAGAAAGATGCCTTGCTAACAGAAGCTGGTTCCATAACTCAGATCCCCGGACCACCTCCCTTGGTTGGCATATTGCACCGCTTATTCATGGACTCAAAACAAAACACATCCACCTTGCTCTGGTATTGACTTTGGACACACAGGGGTAACCACAACCAGATGTAAAGTTGCTCTTAATTAATACATTCAGGAACACTATAGTTTGTTACGAGACGAATCTGCTGTACCTTTGATTAGATATTGTGTCTGATTCCAGTTAAGGGGTTTTAGGGTGTGGTGGGTATAGGGTGGGCATGCTGCTGTGGTTTTATAGTCTGCTGGAGTGACATTTTTTCTTTTTGCGGTGGACATACTGCTGACAGCATATGTAAGGGGTGATTTAAAATTGTGGTGGTGGTCGGGGGGGGGGGGGGGGCTGAAGAGGACGTTGAACAAGAGCAAATAGAGTTCTACACCGTGTGCTTAATTCCAACTGCTTGGTCCTCAGGTCGCGACTTCATATGAGGGCTATGTAAGTGAATGTTGATCAGTTGATTGATTTGAAGCCGGGGACTTCATAAAAATTATGGAATGCTAAGAGATGAGATGTCAGAGGGAAAATAAGATGACATGTTTGTATGCGTGTTACTGTCCACTGTGCATGTGCGTGTTTTGCATTCTCCCCTCACCTGCAGGATGTAGCCACGCACGTAGTCGCGCAGCGTCCAGCCCAAACCGTGCAGGATGTGCAATACCTCATCCTGCTTGAGCACACTGAAGAGACGGTCCAGCAGGATCTTGAGGCGCACAGGAACGGCCTGAGTGCCGTACAGCATGAGGCTGCTGATGTCGAACACCACGTTGGACTGGACGATCTCCACCTGTGTCGGGTGGTACAGGTGCTGCGTGCTCAGCTTGTCCAGCGCTGTGGGGGGGGGGGGGGCAGACAGCATAAAGTCAGTCCTCCTTAGTATTTCTCATCAATGATGTAATGTCCAATTATGATTAAAGATACAACTATGTTTAGAAGACCTAATTATAATGACTGGAGAAATAGTTTTAAACAATCATCATAGTACTAAACTGTAATTTAATCACTAAGTATCTTAAATCTTTCACATTGTCATAGATACTTAGCTTTACCTGATTATGTTTTCTGTAACTTAATTTCGACTGATGTAGTTGCATTCTTTGAAGGCATTTCGTCCAATGAATACACTTAAATATCTGCGTGATATGGTGCGTTCCAAATTTCAATTTTGCAGTACGGAACAAAAATAAAAATTTAGACAGGAATTTTTTTGTTTTATTTTGATTGCGTGCAGTCAAAAACCAAAGAAAACATGGGTATGTCGTTTTTGGAGATGATTTTTGATTGTGCGCATTATGTGGGAAAACACTGAAATGCTGCACTGAAGTTTCCAGATGCTGTCCTGCTACTTGGAACCTGCTGCAGCCCTGAACCCCCAGCACCTCTCCGGCTAACAGTAAGCTTTGCTCCTGCCTGCCGCCTTCTCTCTCCTGGGCAATTGCATGCTCAGCACCAGCAGATAATGACACATCTATGAGATAAAAGCACTGGCATTAATGTAATTGTCTGCCTTTTCTGCCTTTAGTCTAATCTTGCTTGCTCCCCAACTCTCTCTCTCTCTCACTCTTTCTCTGCTGCAGTTAGACTGTCTGTGTGACACCTGTTTTTGTCTCCCTCTGATCCTACGACAGGTTTTCCGCTGACAAGGTTTCTGCCCGACTACAGATTCTGCCAGACATGAACATAATAAAAAATGAAGAACAACTTGTCAGTTGCTGCCAATGTACAGATGAAATAAAATGTATGGCTGGGGGTGTGGGGGGGGGCAAGAAATTCCTGACAGTTCTGAGGGAGATTAAAAATACTCTGCTGGCCGTGGTGATGGTCGCTGACGGCCCTTTCTGACTGGCCAAACAGGTGTTTTCTTTCATCTCTCCACTTTCTTCCTTTACCCTTCCTGTCTTCCCAACTGGGGAAGGTACTGATTGATGAAAACTGATTTTATGGTAAATAAAAATGGTAAATAAAACATGCAGATACACCATACATTGATAACTGATAAATGGCACTGAAGGTTTTTCTTTAACTCAAGCACAGAGAGTGATGCAGAGTAGTAACAGGGGCAAGAACAACCAGATGGGAACTATGACTACCTCTGCTGCTGTCAAAAACACGAGCAGAGCGGGGTTGGAGTGACTCAGAAGCAAGGCCAAGGTAAAGAGCACACTGTGCTGTGATGCTATGGCAGATTAGTGTGTAAGGAGTGGGCTTTTGATGATAAGAACCATTGAGGATCATTTATTGAGAAGTCATGTAATGTCAGAGGCCCTTATCAAAGGCAACCTCTCTCATTTACCTAGCACGCTGATCCCATAAGTGCAGAGATTAAAGCTAGAATAATGTCTGAAATTGATATGGGCTTTAGGAAGAACTGAGTGTGTGTGTGTGTGTGTGTGTGTGTGTGTGTGTGTGTGTGTGTGTGTGTGTGTGTGAGTGCGTGCGCATGAAAAGTGGATGTGTGGGTGTAAGGGAGTGTGTTTAAGAATTAATGGAAACACTTAAAATAGAGGTGGTCTGCTGACAGAGAAAGCAAACCTCCGGTTTAAAGTGGCCTGAGAAGGTCTTCAGGTGACCACAAGGGTAAATGGAAGGAGCAAGGAGAAAAGGAGAAACTGTCTACAAGGCAAGGGTCACCGGACAGCCTAGATCAGCTGAACTTTCTAACATTCAGCCAGTATGTCAGACATACTAGTGATTGCCTGCTAAATCTTTGCCCAAACACAAAAAATACTGATATATGGTAAAAAAAAGAGAAACGGGGTAAACTTGAGAGGAGCTATAAAGGTTTCATTCATCATTTGAGCAAGGTGGCTAATATAATTATATCAACAGGTAATTTGAGGAGGAACTGTGTCATGAAGAGCAGACATACACATGGGCATTCATACATTTCTAACCTGGTTTCAGCCAGTCCTCTGCTCTTCAACCACAGCCATTGAAAGTGCAAATCTAACAAACTTCCTGGACTTGAATCTATACTCTCCTCCAATTTTTCATATAAAATTGCACAACACTGCAGAGCCAGTAAGTGTCTGGGTAACAGGTCTAACCTGTGCTCAGTGGTAGGGTGAACAAGACAAAGTGTGGGGAAAAATTTTTAAGACTATTTCCCTTTTAAAGACATGGAGAAACACAACCTAAAACATCTGGATTCCACTCAACATTAAAACATAAAACTAAGGTCAGGTTATTAATACCAAGGCAACCATTCGCACCACTGAAACTTGGGCAGGATGAAGACTCTGGCACTGAATTCTAAGCCGGTTTGTGGCACAATGATAATGGAACATTTTGAAAAGACTCGTTGACTTCAGGGGGTGTGAATATCTGTTGCTTACCGTGGGCCACCCAGCCATGCTTGCACTGGTCACATGTCCTCAGGTTGATCTTACCCGGCTGGAAACACTCGCATGTGCAGTTCACCAGGGTGCAGCGGATGGCCTGGGGGGGTAGGGCACAGAGATAAGGAACAAGGTCAGTGGGTGAATCACCAATGACTTATTTCATCAGAAACCACCCAGGAAACATAGCGTGGAAATCAAATAAGAATGCGACAGAAATGAACAAACTGCGTTTACACTGCGCGACTGAGATGTTGTAAAAGCGAGAAAGGACAGTAGACTATAAACTCAAGCTACTGTTCTGTCATGGAGAAAATGCTCTCTGCGGTCAGATGTATAACTCCTGGAGATGAATTGTCATTTTGTGTGAAACCTCGCAATGTAACAGTACTGAGGATCTGCAGCACCAGTTTTTCACCCCATTCAAAATTTCTTGTTTTGACAAAACCTACATTACATAGTTTCTGGACTTAACTGGGGGTGACCTCCATGCTTTTAGCAGTGAGAAGTTAAATGTCCAGACAACCTGGGGCAACTGAGACCAATAGAGTGTGTTGCTTGACAAATGACTGTATTAATCATTGGCACTTCCAGGCTGAATAAACTTCTCCTGGAAGGGAATGTGCATTTTCATGGAAGTCACTATAGCACACAAATATCCCGGGGTTGAGATCTGCACAAATCCACATTTACTCCAATGGAAAAGTAGTCAAAAATATGCTTTTTCAATCATATGAAGAGTTGATCCACTTCACGCAATAGTGTCCATCCATCTTTACACCTATTATCATTAATCGCTGTATCCAGCAGTCCACAGCATATCCTGGAATCACCGGACACCAGGCTATGGAACAACCACTGGAATGGCCAGCAGTCGAGTGCAAGGTTCACACAACAGAATCTTGTCCCCAGTTAAACTGTCTTGAAGTTTAAACTCCCATACCCCTTCACCAATGACCAGGGAAGAACAACAGCAAAAAACTGGACAGAGTAGAAATTCCATGAACTTAAAACAAAATGTATGTATATACTGAATTATAAGTCTATACAGTATATATGAAAATATATACTTCTTAACTACTTAGAAAATTATAATTAAATCAATGCTACTTCAATAAAAATTTTCAACTGCTAATTATTACACTCAGTGGGTATAAAATGAGCCAAAGGAAGTTTAAAAGTGCTGTGTTTCAGACCAACATCGAACACGGTCAGATTAAAGCTAATCTGAACCCAGAAGACCTGCCCATCAACCACACACCACGGTAATCATAGCATCTTCCTCAGTGCCCAGTATCCAATTTTTCCATTTTATGGAGCCCTCTTCCACTGATCCCACATTACACCCATCTTTCCGTTTACTCAGGTTACATGCGTATCAGACAGAATTTCTGTCACTTGGTGCCAAGGACATCGTCCACATCCCCCGATGATCAGTCTTGTCTTGAAAAATTGAACTCAGCGGTGGGTTTCCTGCAGACATACAACCACACCTTTTGAGGCCTGCATTCTGGTTCTTTCCAAACCATCTGTCTAAATAATGCACTGGGGTCCTTTGAAGATACAAAGCAAGAATTTTTAAATTAAATTAGAGCCATAGAGAAACTTGTCTGAATAAATTTTTGCATTCCAATAAATGAGTGCATTTTCTGTAAAATCTATGCAACAAATTAGTGTTTCAAGGGGCTAATTGAGGTTGTAATGTGTGTCATTGGAAAAAATAGTCACAGGAAAGGTGTCACTGAGGACTGTGATCGAGGACTGTGATTGAACACCCCTGAAATGGGCAGTTTAGTACAGAGAGTCAGGGGAGAAAATGTTGCCTCATGGCCAGAGCAGCACCGGTGGAGATGCTGACTAAAGGACACCCCCCCCCCTCAGGCTCCCCACGTCAACGCAATGGTGACAGTATCGACTCAGTTGCTGCTCTGCTCCTGTGGACTGACTATCTAGTGAACGCTGACTCATGAAGCACGCTTCCTTTTCTGCCCTTCCTTTCGGCCCTGTTTATTTTTCTTCCCGTGTGCTGTGCGGGGGCTATTAAAGCTGTTTATTTACACCTCGCACTCCCAGTAACCCATCAACATCAGCGTTTGCTGTCCTTCAAAAACCCCATACCATGAATTAAAAACGGACCTCAAATAAGACTCTCTTTTGGTGACGTGTTTAGTTTTGTTTTTTTTGCATGGAACACTGAGACGGAACCGATGTTAACCAGGAAAAGGAGGTCACCCACAGGTACTTTCTTCATATTTACTCTATTTACAGGCCCACTTTGTCATTGGCAAAGTGTTTTATACTGTACATAAGAGCTAAAAAACGGCCATCTGTTGTATATCCACAGCAACAAGCTGCATTCTTTTCTCCTGAGTTTGGTCAGAAGGCAGCAGGTGACAAAGTAGTTAAAGAACTGGAATTGGAGGTGGAACATTATGTGTCCCAAGCTCAGGAGTAGACCAAGAGGTGTGCTCTTGATCACAGTGCTAAACTATTCATACAGTTACAATTCAAAAATGTATAAGACATCTTGGGTTACAACACCAAGGCATTTTAGCCAAAAAACTAAGCATACAGTAATTCACAGGTCAGAACACCACCCAAGCTGCTCATTATTGCGATTACACACTAAAGGATATTATATGAAGGTAATCTGCTGTTCTGGGTCACAGTTGAGCATGGGGGTCTGTGCTGTCAGTCTGTGACAAATGCCTTCCGAGCAAGTACCCCACACCCACAGAGGAATCATGGATGAGTAAGATAAAAGTGTGTGTGTGTGTGTGTGTGTGTGTTTGCACATAGGGAAACTGGAGTTTAAAAAGGAGAACAGTTCCCAGCTGCTCCAGGGGGGCTCTCTCACCCCTGTTTGGTCCCCCTCGGTCACCCGCCCCGGCACTTTCACACGTTTGTCCCTTCTTTGCAGGAGTGCTGTTATCGGCGCCTCTGCCAGACACAGCGCATTAGTCACTGCAGCGTCTAGCCAGGGTTTCCTCTCTGGCTTGGAGCAGACAGACATGGCCTGGAAGAGGAGGAGGAGACAGCAATGTCGAGCATGCAGAAAGAAAGGGGCCGCCACAAGACCAAAGCCCCTCTGTCCTCTCATTCTTCCCGGCCTTTCTTCTGCTCCTGTTCTCTCCTTCTGTTTCATTCTGCTTTCTGGTTGGGTGTAGTAGGGGCCACGTGAAGGATGTTGTCATTGGCTGATGGACCCTGTCTTGTCCTGTTGTTTAAAGACTGTCAGGCACTGCCTGCAGCAGACTGAAGGGAACCTCAATGAAAAGCCTGTTACTGGAGCACCATCCATGTCCTGGCCTAAGACATTCAGCAGCAGACCCCTAGGAGGACCCCCGGGTCCATCAGGCTCTGGTCCACTATTCTTAATATCTACTGTAATTCTTCAACAGAAGAAGCTTTCTAAAACATGTAGTGTAGTTTGGAAATCGTACTGAGGCCTTTGAGGTTAACTACCTTCCTCAAAGGTGTCACTGTGGTTTTGCCCCTTATATCTTTTACATTAGCTAAAACAGATTTAGGTGGGACTGTTCATATTAGATTAAAAAAGAAATAAATTATGCGTTGCATCTTATCTTTAAGGGCCAGAGTCACACTTCTTTTCCACATATATAAACAGCTAATGTTAAATTCAACACACAGTGTCACCGAGATCCACAGCTAAACAGTAGAAACTGCAAACAGACAGAGACTCAAACAATTTTTTAAAACATTTTTAGAGCTACAAAGAAAAAGTTGTCAAGAGTAGTTATGTTACACAAATGAAAAGCAAGTACGACAACTGCATATACGCAAAGAAATGGAGAATCATACTTATTACATCTATTCTGGAGATTAAATGCACCAATTAGAGCTGACAACACTGAAACTGCTAGTCACAAACACTTATGCCCTCTGCATAAGGATATGTGTACTGAACAGCAGAGGTTTTCCAGCAGCACCCACGCATTCACATTACAACGGAGCGCATTATAACTATTTCCATTTTATCATTTTTTGCTTTCCTCTCCAGTTGTAGTTAATTTCCTCAATCAATCCTTAACAGCTAACAAGTAAAACCACTGGACCATTTGCAGGCTCTACTTTTTTGTTATGTACAGCTTACCAGGAAGGGCAAGTCTAAAACAAACTAAAATAAACCTGAAAAAAAAATTATGAAACGGTGAACGCAACAATGAATTTCATATGTTTCTGGATCACAAGGTTTTTTAATCTCCCCCCCAGGTCGCAAGGCTTGCTCAAGTTTCATAGCCAGCTGTGGCAGTTCAGAGCCCAAAGGGAAACACACTGAACTTAGAGATACAGCAAAGCTATAAAAAAGGACCAGCCGAACTGTGGGGCTGCGCACACCAGACTCTTATCAGTGCTTTCCCAGTCACCAAGGACACGCGCAGCACAGATGACACCACTCATGTGACCAGATGATGCCCAAACACAAAAAAGAGAAAAACTCACTGCGTGGATAATAAATTTGAGTGACAAAACCACAATCGCGACCATGTATGCACATACTTTCTTTTGTATACACTGATGTAAATATTAAACTTTGCAAAACTATAAATGATAAATTACTTCAGGTTTAAAGAAGGCCGTTTTCCAATTATTTTCAGCTCATTAATAATTGAAATATCTAAGAAAATATGCTATTTTAAGATAACAGTTGACTATGATCAATGTGGGCTGCATCCATCCAGCTTACGTGGTGTAATATGTGTTCATGGCACACAGGCCTCTGTTGCAAGTATTAGTTTTTTACGGAAGATGAAGCACTATAATTTAAAACATGCTAAGAAAGTGCTTAGCTGCCCTCGCAGTGACAGACAGAAGGACTCGCCAATGGAAGGAAATGTTGTCCTCAAGAAACAATCCAATCATGATTCCAGAGAAGCACTGAGTGAAATTGTTCACTCAGCTAAAATATTTGAAAGGCTTGACATCAATGGCACCCCGAGATAAAACACCACACATCCACATTGCGGTGAGTACCTCATAAATAACAACAACTACCGCAACAGCAGGGAGTAATGAATTCAGCAGATAAACAAAAAGGAGCGCAGACATATTTTTGACAAGGAAAAGAAAAGCGCAGTCCTTCTGTTTGACAACAGGCTAACAGTCTCTTGGCTCTCCTCAAAGAGCCCGTGTCTTGGACATCACAGTTCTGTCCAGTGTCAGCGCTCCACATCCCGGGGAATAAGCAATGTTCAAAGTGGCAGGGGCAAGGGAGAGGTCTGCAGCGGCTGTGGATGTGGGTGCATCGGAGAGGTTACAGCGAAGGCCTGTGACTGATCTTTTCCCTTTGCCTACCGTCACCTGCTGATTTTGTCCAGGTGTTTTATAGCAATCTGGAGGCGCTGGATTTCAGACAAAGAGAAGACTTTGGCAACCCTTTTGTCTGGGTTCATGCATTCCGAAGGCAGATGGTGGACAGACACCATTACTCTGTTACTACTCACCTTGGCTAGGGGGACACAGGTGGAGGGAAGGCAGGGCCACACTTTTTAAAAATGTCATTAATGTTCAACACAGGCCCTATTCTTATGTTCACGATTAATTTAGTAGAAGTAAAGTGCCAACTGTGTCTCTTGTTCTGGTTGACAAGCGGCCCACAGTCCAGAGCTCACACTGGGTCGGCATGACTGCTCTGTGGAATTATAGCTCTCTGTGTGTGTGTGTGTGTGTGTGTGTGTGTGTGTGTGTGTGGCTGAAGGATACAGATCTAGCAAGGCCTTCTGCGAATGCATCTGCAAAATAAAAAAAGGTTTTTTGTGGTCTGGTTCAGTACTCAGTCTGGCAAGTTTACCAGGCATTTTATGACACCTTAACCTGGCAAAAGACAGAGAAGAACTGAGTTGCAGGTCAGCTTTTATTAAATTAACTAAAGGGGCACCTAGTTCACCTGCCAATCAGTGCTTTTTACAGCTCTTTAATTTTTCTTTTTCCTCTTCCAAATATGTTTCATAGGTTCACACTGTTATAAAAAAAGTCTAATAACAAGATATGTAGATGGAGGTTTAAACTAAAACCACAGCTGGTCCTCCCTGTGGGAAAAGTTTTCCAATTACCAACCACACACATTGGAGCTTAATCACCACTTAGATTTTAGTCATTCTGTCCATATTAGTCGCTTTAACTTACGGAAACCAGGCCAATGAAACAGAAAGCGTCAGCTTCACAGAGGAAACATATCTCCTTTGAGGAAGCACCCCAGAACATGGCTCACATTGTCATATGAAGCAAAAATTAAAAATATATCTAGTGCTGCACAAGTCATTTTCTTCTCATCCTTTTATCCGTGTTGCTACACCAGACATTTAATTCTTTAGCAAACACATTTGGCCAAAACAGTTTACAATATGAGGAATACCACTCTAATCCACTTACTGCTGTTTACTTGTTTTTAATGATGGGTTGTTGTCTGACTGGAGTAACTCAGGGTAAGTACAGAGCTCGTGGTGACAGCATTACTTAAACCCAGACCAATTTATTATAAGGTGCAGGCTCTAAATACTACTCTACTGCCCCCTTTAAGGCAACAGTTTGTTGGGATGTTACTGGGTAGCACGTGCCACTTGGTCTGACCTCGACACATTACAAAGACACTAGGAACACACAATGCAGTCCACACCAGTAAACAGCAGGTATCCAGTCAACCCCTAACTGCTGACCAAATGCGGACAGAGCAGTTTTGGTTGGAAAAAACAGATCGTGCAGCAAGGACAGTTGGACAAACATTCGAGTGTCTAGTTCACGACAGACCAAGGGTTCAGCTGCGGCTCAGGAATGACACGACCACACAGAGGGACAGGCTGCTGTTTGTGTGAAAGAAGTTCATCCAGGATGGGAGGGGTGGTGTTTTTGGCAGCAACGCAATGAAGAGGGGTGGTTTGGGTGGGGGGGTGGTTCAGTGGCTCCAAATCCTCACACCATCTGCTCCCCCTCCACCTTACAGTACAAGAAGCATTACTCAGAGAGCAAGCATCTCACAGTCATGTTGACCTCGCCATGAGATTGAGGACCTCCACTGCAGTCAGGCTGTAGATGGCCTGCGCACAAGTGAACTGGCATTTGTGACAATTCCACAGCACAGGCTTCCCATATTCAACACTGATGTGAAGATTACAAGTGAAAAGGCTGCATCAGGGCAGCATCTGTTGAAGCCATTGGATATTTTTGCATTTTCTCAAGAAGAACCGTATCACAGGGACAGACGCATTGCCATGATTAAACAGTTTCAGTTGTTGTACACAGAAAATGTTGATCTCACTGATTTTGGGCACTTGTTTGAACACTGCTGGGGACACATGTTTTACCATATCCTTGTAATCGTTGCTGCTGGGAAGCGATGTCTTGCATTTCAGAAAGCTATGCACAAACAAATGTTTGTGTAATAACTCATTTATAAACAGCTGGGTCTCTTAAGCCCACAGCTGTTTCTCCAGGCAGCCTCTCGGTACAAATTTGCAACAGCTTCTGAAAAAATGGTGCTCAGAACAGGCGCAGTATGTTCAAAGGCACGGTGCATGTCCTCATAATGAGGGAGGCGTGAGCATGTGACCTGCCTCGGTCGTGTTTCACCGTCAAGTCCACACCCTGCATGCCCAACACACCCAAGGTGCACATGGGGTGACCAGAGAAAAAGCAACATCTGGAGCAGATCGAGCGACAACAGAAACGAATGCCCAGAACAAGAAAGGCATCAGCGGCACATGAACGAACCCGCCACACCGCCTTCGACTCCCAGCTGTACCCCAACCCCCCCCCAGCTGTGCAAATCACATAATTACCTCACACATGTTCAAGATGTCTCCGAGAATTTAACTCACGTTCGCCCCGTGCCGCATAGCAAAGGGGTTACGTCCCACATGCTCCTACGGGAAAGTAGAGTCCAGGAGGAGGGAGAGCACTAGTGAGATGGAGCAGGAGTCTCCACACACATGCCGTGTGGCTTCATGGCTTTAGTGGCAATTCCTTTTCTCCTGCCACACATGACAGTCAAGTGTTTGTGTGTATGTGTGTTTGTGTGTGTGTGTGTGAGCGTTAGAGAAAAAAGTCCATAGGGGCAGGTTTTCTTTATCACCCTTACAAAGTTCACAGATAGAGGACTGAAGTGGAGGCAAAGTAGCTTCAGAGTCACAGGTCAGACTGATGGAACCTGTTGCAACAGAGCAACAGTGCCTAACCACCCACACGGACACACACACGGACACACACACGGACACACACACACACACACACACACACACACACACACACACACTAAGCATTCAAGGGTTGGTCTCGAATTGTGTGACAGGTATAGCAAGAGGGACGGGGCACACAGACAGACTACAGCCGCCAACCCTCATACCACCCCCCCCAGAAAACTGATTGCTTCCTGTTTTTATTAACTTACTTCCTATCCCCAGCTGATTATTGGCTGCATATCCTTTATTATGAACCCTACATCACGGCTATAAAATATTTTAATCCCTTTCTGCTCAGATATCAAATGGGGAAGGAAATCCATGCGTTATGACAGCAAAGCAACAATGAAACAAGATATTAAGACTGAAAAGGGTTTTTGTACAGGAAAATACGAAATGACACCAGCTCTGAATGTACATCCGTTCCAAGTCTGTTAACATGAGTAGCAAGAGAAGGTCTGACAGCAGGAGAACGACTGACATTCCAAAACACACACATTCTTACAGGTTCTTGTGGTCTCACACGCACAGCGACAGGCTGCACCATGGAGCTGTTGAATGACATGTGTCTTCAAACCCTGCAATACATAAACTATAAGTACTACAAATTGTGACAGGCTTTTTTACTACTGTGTGATCATGAGAAACAAGTAGTGTCCCGAAGTTAATGAGTCACACATTCAACCCCGCCTGCTCACCCCCAGCAGCCTTCCACTCCCTCCTTCGATTCCTGCATCCCATATTTATAATTTTACCACATCCTAACAATAACATGACCAGGACTGGTGCAAAACACTCGGTCCTGCTTAATGAATCACACACTTCGCCACGGAGAGGCGGTAAGTGTTCCCAGCTGCGATGCTCTCTCCGGCTTGGCAGCAGAGCTCTGCGGAACAAGGTCGATGCATCTGAGTGCAGCTGCAGCTGTGCGGGGCGGCCACAAGCCTGCCGCTCCCAGCTGCCCTCTCCAAGGCTCATTTTTCTCTGCCTCTGTTTGCAGGCCTGTCCCTTTCAAGCCCTCTGGCCATCTTTGTTTTGACAAGGCTCCCGAGTTCCAGAAACTTCTCTCAGATGTGCTGAAGTAAGGGGAAAAACAAGACAAACTCCTGGAATGCACGCAATTAAGAGCTGAGATGCATGCTGGGGCCAGGGCTATATGGGGAGACTGCACAGAATGACATGCAACACACATGTTAGGATGCAGATTAAAAATGAGTTTGGTCTAGCTCAAAGGCGAAGACAAGAACTAGGCGAAGACCCAAATGCAAGGAGGTGAACAAGGTGGTCCACCGTTGGATGAGAACCAAACTACCTCCAGCCACTAGTACACACATTGTGTGCCCCCAGGCTGCAGACTGCACTCACCATGACATTTTAAGCATGCCATAATATTATGTTACATAAACAGTTTACTAGAGCCCGATACAAATTTTGTCACAGGGGTGTACTGCCCTCATTAGAGTGTAAACACCAACTGTAAATCACGGTGTAAAACTTAGGAACGGCAAGATCTCATAATAAAGACCATTTAAAGGCACATTAAATTAAGGATAAAAACCATTCTTCCAACACCAGTGCACAACCTGCAATGGACCATTTTTCCATTTGTTTTGCAGCTTTTTTTTTTTAAGATATGTTTACACATGTTCAACATCTGGAGGGGTTGTCAACCAAACTCCTAACCAAACTGACAATGTTTTTCGTGTAGGCTCAACACAACATCCAAGTGTACGTTTGTGGACAGGCGGAAGTCAGTGACGCCCCTCGCAACTCCATTAAAGAGTCCGACTGGTGTCAGTATTCAGAGCGAAGGCCCCTGGCTGCCAATTATGGATCCATAAAACAATTTCCTTCAAGCTGATCCGGACCAAAATATCAGGTTCTTGTAACAGAAACACAGGGTCACTAAGTTACATTGGCAAATTATAAGAAGCACGAGTCCATCTCAGTCCATCCGAGGCATTGTTTTTAAAAAGCTAACTGCATTTGTTTCTAGTGGAACGGCTTCTGTGGCACTAAAATCACTGTGCTCTTTAAAGCTTCACCATAATAGTGGGAAGTGATCTGAATATTCCCTCCACATTAAAAGAAACGTGCAAGCAGCACTACAGATTGTAACTGAGCTCACTGGACCTTACGGATTGTAAGCCAAAATGATTTAATTATGCCTACAAAACGTTGTACATCTAATTACATCACTTTCTGATAACCGCTGTTCATTTTCAGTCTTTGTGGGTCTGTTGAGTTTTTGATAATCTAAATATGATGACCCTCCATTAACAAAAGGTGCCGGTAATGTGTACTGCATCAGATCAAGGTACGGTCCTTGATCAAGGGTACAACAGCAGGAGCAGGGATTCAAACCTAGTTCTGTTGATTAAAAGCTGACAGCTCTGGGATGCAGCAGACAAAGCTTCACAACCCCATGATCCCCTACGGTGCTTTCTGTAATGTGGGTATACCGACCAAAGTGTTAGGATTATTTACCTGATCCCTTCCTCCAAAGTGATGCGTTTCAGTAACTGTACTGTATGACATTATTATGTCATTGCCGGTCCGATTGCTCCTCACAGTGTTCCCTAGGCATGTTCCTGGGTATTTCCCTGAAGGTGGCGCAGTGGGGCTCCGGCGGGCTGGATCAGAAGCGACAGCTGGGTGGCGTGCACAGACTTCTGTCAACGCATGACTTCATTCTAACTGGTACCGCCACAATCCTCAGAGTGCCCACTGGTAATTAATTAAAGCATCGGCAAGGCTGAAATTTTTTAATCACAACAGCGTAATCAAAAAAAGATGAGAAATCTTAATTACGACATGCAATACCCTTGACAGGAATCCCAGGAATATTTTTAGCTCGTCTTCACAAAGTTGAAATAATGCACCTTAGGTAAACATAATGTCTTAATATTACGCTCCATCCTTGTTTGAGGCAAATGTGATACACCTGTTTGGCTGCGTACACACAGCTTACAGTTACTGGGCAGGAAAGTTACAGCTGTGCAGTACTCACTAAAGCTCACTAAAGTTTAGTGATCTTTCTCCATGGTCTGAGGGAAATTAGGCCACTGGGATTTGAACCAGTAAACTTTTAGTCCATTTCCTTGACTAAGAGACCTCCTGCTGCCCTGTAAGTCACCCCTGCAAGAGTGGGATGGCTGTAAATGGGGAAATCCACCTAGAAGCCACATCAGAGTTTAAACGTGGAGAGAGACAGTGATAGCATGCAGTCCACTCCCTTCCACCGCCATCCTCCCTCAGACCACCCTGACTCACTCACTGTGTGTGTGTGTGTGTGTGTGTGTGTGTACACTGAGAGAAAGACTCAGTGAGGGCTCTGAACTCCATGCAGTTACAGCGGTACAAGGAGTGTTGCACAAGAAAACAAAACAGGGTGGTATTCCAAAGCGCTTTGAGCGTTGTACTGCCTAGCAGTGGTTTTGAATGGGAAACACACTCTGGATTTAATGATAATATTTTTTTTCACTCAGGTCTCCTTCCAAGGAAAAGCTGCCAACCATATTCTGTTCCTTCTGTCATTCCAAAAGTGCTTTGTCCTGTCAATCTAATGTAACGCTATAATATGTATATGAAACCAAACCAAAATGTCCGGTAGACAGTAATGCTGGCAGGAACTCATCTGATGAGCCAAAAATGAGGTCCTTCACAACTGGACACAAAAGAGTGTCACTGTTCATCTGACATTCAATTTGGTTCAATTTGTCTGGATCCTGCTGCACATCAAACAAGCCAAGACATTTCTAAAATAGTCACTGACACAGATATGGCGTACATGTGGCTTGTGAGAATCTTTATAACTTGTGATATGTAAGTGTTTCCACTGCACAGTTTTTGGGCAAAGAACCTGAACTTTATGTTTTTGGGCAATTCCCTGTAAACTGACAAAACAAAAGGATGATATTCATAATCTGTTTTGCAGAGCAAATGTGGCCATTATTTATTTATTTATCTCATGCTTTTCTGTAAAGCAGCTTACCAATGTCTTAAGCAGCTGGGTGAATTTTCCTGTATCAGTGCAGGGTAAGCACCTTGATCAAGGGTACTACAGGAGGAGGGGGGATTCAAACCTGTATCATCTAAACCAAAGCTGGACGTGCCAACTAATATGTCTCCTGCTGCCCTGATATTATGCAACTACTAGCTGACTTACCCAGTACTGCCTTGGAAAAACGGTGTAGCAGTGGAAAGGTAAAAGGTAATAACGTTATATACACTAACCGGCCACTTTATTAGGAATAACTGCCCATCTGTTCATTCACGCAATTATCTCATCAGCCAATCATGTGTCAGCAAAGCAGTGCAAAAAGTCACGCGAGACACGGGTCATGAGCTTCAGTGAATGTTCGCATTAATCTTCAGAATTGGGAAAAAATGTGATGTAAGTGACTTTGACTGCGGCATGGTTGCTGGTGCCAGGCGGGATGGTTTTAGTATTTGAGAAACTGCTGCTTTCCTGGGATTTTCATGCACAGAATGGCGAAAAAAAACAAAAAACATCCAGTGAGCAGCAGTTCTGGACGGAATTGCCTTCTTGATGAGAAAGGAACAAGAAGCTGAGGTCACAGTGGGCACTGGTTCACCAAAACTAGACAACTGAAGACTGGAAAAAAGTTGCCTGGTCTGATGAATCTTGATTTCTGCTGCAAAACACAGACGGTAGTGTCAGAATCAGGCATAAACAGCATGAAGCCACAAACCCAACCTGCCTTGCGTCAACAATTTAGACTGGTGGTGGTGTAATGGTGTGGAGAATGTGTTCTTGGCACACAGTGGACCCCCTAATACCAATTGACCATTGTTTGAATACCACACATTGGCCATATTTTACCCATCTTCCAATGGATACTTGTATGATGATAATGTGCCATGCCACCAAGCACAAGTCATCTGAAACTGGTTCCACAAACATGAGTGAGTTCAGTGAACTTCAACAGCCTCCCCAGTCACCAGATCTGAATCCAATCGAGCACTTCTGGGATGTGGAAGAACAGCAGATTGGCAGTATGAATGTGTAGCTGACAGATCTGCAGCAACTATGCAATACAATAATGTCAACATGGACCAGAATCTCTAAGGAATGTTTCCAGCACCTTGATGAATCCATGGCACAAATTCAGGCTGTTCTGAGAGCAAAGAGGGGGTCCTACGCTGTATTAGAATGGTGTTCCTAATAAAGTGGCTGGCGGCTGGAATTATCAAGAGGTTTTACCATTTAAGTGTGTATCGTATACATTCTTATACATTTTTAGATTTTTGTCTTGTAAGTAGGTTGTGTAGTATCTACAACTGTGTGCGTGTGTGTCTATGTGCCTGGGGGGGGGGGGGGGCGGAGAAAATTGGCCAGCATGTCTTGTGACTTATANGTGTGGTGTGGTGGGGGGGGGGGGGGGGGGGGGGGCTGAGAAAATTCGCCAGCATGTCTTGTGACTTATATGTAAAGTGTGTGTGAGGGGAAAAAGAAACAGACAAACAAAACAAAACAGAGATTCAGCTTTACAGATATAGAGATATACACAAATTATTTTAAAGCTCATGCAGCTCAATGTACCTGCAGTGCCACATCTTTGTCATCTCCTATGGTAGCTGGAATTTGTACCGAGGGGAAGTGTGACACACACGCACACACACACATTTCTTTTCCTGTCATTGTGTAGGTTTCACACTGACTTGCTTAAATCCAATAAACAGCTGTTCACCTTACCCCAACAAAGCTCAAAACCACAAAAAAGGTAATAAGAAAGTTACGAAAGTTTTGGGAAAATTCATAAAACTGATTCATTTATAAAAATGCTTTTTATGTGCAGACGCCCAAAAAGGTCTCCATTTCATGATGTCCTATTTGGGACTCGAGTCCACATGCAAGCACTCCTGGACAAAGATCATCAGAAACTTCAAATGACCACAAGGCTGAAGCCTGTTGTATGGCTCTGCCATAGTGACACCAACAATTTACAGCCACAAAGACAGCCCCCCATGCCCACCACCTCCCTCAACCCTGACTTGCTAATCAGCAACCCGTCTTATCACAACAACATTGCGGCCAAGACAAACACTCGCTGGCTTTTTATTGCTTTGTTTTCACAGGTTACAGGGAAGAGATACATTGATTACTTTGCCATATTTCATTTTTTTATTCTCCCGCTAACGTGCGTGCACCTACAGTGCGGGGGGGGGGGGGGTCGGTTGGGGTGGGGTGAGCTTGTTATTGTAGCAAAAATGGGAAAGGGACGAGCTCGTCCCGCCAGCCTGTTTGTTCAAGCCGCTGACTTCCTCTGCAGGAGGAAGCTCTCAGGCATTGTCACTCTCGGGACAGAGGGAAAAGGACACGTTCACTCCTGCTGGCCTCTACAACCCTTTTCTTCTCCCTGGGCACAATTCCTGAGTTTACACAAAGAGCTAGGATGAAAAAGACATGTCCATCAGGGAGCTGGGACACTAGGGAAAGTGTCTGCTGTCTCCCCTGGATCTTGAGTTAGTGGACAAACAGCCAGCAGAGCTGCAGGGTAACATTTACCAGACTTACACATACATTTATTTGTTGTTATTTAGCAGAAGCTTTTCTCCAATGCGACTTACAACTAAGAGCAAAAAGTAGTGCATTTCACCAACAAACAGAGAGCTATAGATACAGACATACAGTTCTCAAAATACAGTCCAATACGATCACTGTGCTGAGGGGTTTTACAGGGATAGGGAGTAAAGAGATTATGTAGTGAAAGTTTATGGAGCAGATATTAGATCAGGAGAGAAGTGGATCTGAAAGACATTTCTGAAACCCTTCCTGAACACAGTCATCCCTCAATTTGTATGTCTAATTGGTATTTGACAAGGCTGTGTAAATCAAAAACACATAAATCAGGACAGCTATTTCCATTATTTCTTAAGGGAAGAATAAAAACGCTTTCCAGCTCATTCAAAAACCTTCCACTGTACTGCACATGCAGCACAACACAGCACACACATATGGAGGGATCGTGCTGTGCAGTATGTTACCACACCGTTACCACTCCTACTGTACATGGTCGGAAATTCAGAGGAGTTCCATGTCGAAACTGCAAGGCTGGATTTATCACTCTGGGTTAATTCCCATGTTAAGGTTCACCAGATCTTCCAAAGAATGAGAAAATAACTCAATGCAGGAATCCGCTGAGCGGATTTATTTTAAGGACTCCAGTGGTGCACCATTTGTCCAGGGCAGATATTACTTGGAACAACTATTTTATTTCTCTCCATTAACTGCTCCGCATATTTCATTAACTCCACACACACTCACTGCAAGAAGGACACACCACTGCCACCACGCCCCACTCCCTTAAAGCAATATCTTTGCATTTTTACCAACGAACAGGTGCCGTGATCCTGCAATGCACCACATACATGCTGGAAATGTGCCAGGTGCAGCACACACACACACAGCACAGCACACAGGGATCTATGTGTAATGTATGCTTTTTTTACAGATATTTACACATTTGGATGAAATTGTGGTGTTGGAATTTTTCTTTTTTTTGACCAATTTTTTGTGGCTGGACTGCATTGTATCGAGCAGATCAGTGCATAAATCAAGTAGCGGTATTAAAAATCAAATTAAATTCTAGTGAATATGTGCAAATCGAGTGTGCATAAATCAAGGGATGACATAATCGAGAGGGATTCAGGAGCTCTGAGGAACAGCAGGAGCTCATTCCATCATGCTGAAGCCAGAACCGAGAACCTTTGTGCTTTTAATTTCAGGCATGTTCTATGTAGGATCAAGCAGTCAAAGACAAAGAAGCTTAGCATTCTGCTCGGGTGTAGGCAGTGATCAGGTCCTGCAGGAACCAGGATGCAGATCTGCTGATAGCCATATATCCATAGGCTGTAAGCAGAGCTGTCAACTGCAGAATTTCACACTCTCCCTTCAAAGCAGTAGCATTTGAACACGTGTGACACAGAGGAAGGCACTGGAGCTGCCTGATGTGATATCCTGGTTGAAAATACAGTGGGGAAATGCTGGGTCACAGTGCTCTTGCAGGGACTATTGTGCACACACTACAGTGTGGTTACAAAATGCCAGGTTCAAAACATGTGAGCAAACACTTCCTTAGAGTTTGTCTATGCACTGACCCACTGTGGCCTGACTTGGCCAAACCACCCTCCCACCTTCCCTTATCTTCCAACAAGCAGGGTGGAAGCTTGGGAAAAGGTGTTATGTAAAAACAAAGATGCAGTTAGGAGAAGATCGAGAGGACAGTACAGCTGCTGTTAGTGAAGCTCCAGGAGGAAGAGCCACAAACAGGTTACCATAACAACAACAGAACTAGAACCTGGCATGGTAGAACCTGGTGTGGTATGAGCATTTCACCGAGACACACTGAAAGCCCAGCAATCACACTGGTCTTTTGCTGCACAGACACGTCACGGTGACATGGTTGATCTGGCAGGGACAAAGGTCATCCAAGATGTTGCTTTGCCTCTTGTTCTCACTCTGTTTCCTCCTCTCCTCCTCTCTGTCCTTTAAACGTCTTCTCCTCACCGTTCTCCTGTGTTTTGCCAAACATGAGTGACAAGTGCTGAGCTAAGCTCCATGGGAAGCTCCAAGATAAGGACCTTCCCGTCCCACTCTGGCTCCACGGAGGCAGTGGCATGTCATCATGCTCGGGAATTCTGGTGAGAGGAAGGGTCAAACAAGTCCGAAAGCGACACAACATTTTTTACACGACTACACAACTTCAGAGTACTTCACTTTCGCTTAGTGTGTTGACCACCTAACCATAGCTTTCCCAAGAAATCTGCATTTCAATCTGCTGACTGTTCTGGGCTCATGCTATTTCCCGTGAGCCAGCAGCACAAGGCTCAAAAAACAGCGTTACTTCCTTCATATTCTATGTTTTAGTGACTTCCAAAGTCTATATTGCTTTCATACACATGTACGTTGTGTTAACCAGGTGAATTCTGAAACCCAGCGTGGCACCAACACAGTGGCCTGGGAAAGACAGTGTCACTCCTTCAGGCTACAACTAAGCTCATGAACAAACAACTGTAGGTTCAGTCCAGAGGAATCCTGCTGTTGTACCACTGAGTGAACTTCTTAATAGTAAACTTCCATGGCAAAATACTTGTATCAATGGCAAAAAAGTATACAAGTTACTTTATTCAAAGTAAAGCTAAGTAAAAGCTAACACAATGAAGACAGGGGTTTTAAATCAGCTCTGTGGGGAGTTAAATCAACTCTGTGAGGAAATGCAGGAACAATATAAAGCCTCTTAGAGCAGATTCGACACAGAAAATCCTAGTTTGTAGTAAATGATGTGCTCCTGGGGGCCTGTGGGATGGTCAGACAGGAAAACCCCATCAGCACCAGCAGCAAGATAGCATCACCAAGCTGACACACCCGCACCGAGCGCATTAGCAACACAGACCAGTAAAGGCCAGCCAGGGCTTCCTCCCACTGAGGTACTGTCATCTTGAAGCAAGTCAGACAAAGCAGTAATAACTAAAACCCTGGTGGGAATGGGGTCTACTGCAGAGCTGAGGGTACAGGAATGGGGTTGCAGCATTGAAGTACAGACCAACGCTACAGAGATCTAAGAGCTGTAAATGAAAATGATTAAAATTGTTAAAGCGGACCTTTCCTTCTGGCTCCCATTTTCTGTTATAAAGACAAAATTGACCATAAAGTATAATATAGAGGAGAAGCAATCAAGTCCCCTCAAGATAACAGTGTAGGAACTTTGTCTCCACTTGTTCATATTTCTTTTGTTTTTATATCCCTGCACTGAGACAGAGCGGTGAAGAATTCGAAGAATCCAAACTCCTACAGAAGCATCTTGTCCTCAGAAGACAGAACCCAAGGAAGAAGCATGTGACTTATTGATCAGTGAGGCTAACATCAGCACAAGTGTCGTGCCTAAAAAAAGAGGTCTGCTGGAGATACTGAGGTGGACGGCATCGACCAGGGTGCGAAACTCAGACAGACCATTAAATCAGGCTGTCAGTGGTCAGGAAAGACAAGTCACTGCCCCTAATTAACAGTGGACACATATGAATTAATCTTGCATTGCTCTACCCTATTTACAAAAATCATACTGATACTGAAACATACAAACTGCTCATATGTAACATTTTTGCAAAGTTGCCATTACTGTCTGAGTATTTTGCTTAGATCTTTGCTTGCAACTTATAGTGATTTACCCATTGACACATTTAGAGGAATTTTTTTGTGTATCAGTTCAGGGTAAGTACTTTGAGCGGGGGTATCAAAGCAGTAGTGGGGTTTTGAGCTAGGAGACGTTAGATTGCAAGAGTTCTAAGCCACCAGCAACATCACTGTGATGCAGACACGAGCACAAAATCATTAAACTATGTCATTTGGGGGGAAAAAAATTACTGCTCAAGAAGATTTCATGACAATCAGTCTCTTAGCTATAAAAAAAATTGAGTGATATACTGAATAAGGAAATGTCTGAAGAGGAACTATAAGAATGGAACAAGCGGAAGAAGGACTACAGCATATGAGTATAAAAAAGTGATGCCACCAACACGTACATGAGAACAGCTTCTCAACGAGAGCTTACTAACAGGAGCTCTGTCTCAATGATGGCTGAGGACTTGGTGGGGGGGGGGGGGCAGGACAATTTCTCATGATTACTCTTTATCTTATAATGCACCCTTTTTAACTATTTATGGTGGCCTCTCATACATAATTGACTGGCCTTTACACGCCCAGCGAGAAGCTAATGCACTGTGATGGCCATCGTGATAGTTTTGCTTTTTGTGAGGTTAATGCCATCTCAAACCTTTTGTGTTAGCGCAACATCACTGCCTGGATTAACCACAAAAAAGTGCCATTGCTGACTGTGTTTACATACATGAATACAGACGCGTATGCGTCTTTATAAATGCAAACCCACGAAACACTGATTTTAGCAAAAAGATCAGTATTAGTACAAATAAAGTTTTCCAAGACGAAATGCCTTCGCTTTCTGCTCACTGAATCAACAAAGGCAAAAACACATATTCCGAACCCTCACTACGATGGCTGTGTCCTGTTGCTTGTAAGGGACTGTGGCCTCTGCCTGTAATCTAACTGCACTCTGAGAAGAGAACGCGCAACCAGCAGCTTGGCGGTACAACGCTGTTTGTTCAAGCTCGAACCTGTGCCCGTACTGGGTCCTGTGAGAGGAGTCATCAAGGGGCTCCCATCCAGCAAGCAGCTAGGGCCCAAGGAGTCTCTCTATCTCAGCTGGCCTTGGTGTTCTGCTCCTCGCTCCTGGTTGTTATTGTTGTTGTTGTCCTCTGGGCTTCAGGGGGGCACTGGGATGCGGGGAATAGCTGTCTACACCGTGCCAAGGTCAGCCTGCTCCACATGACAGTTCCTGCCTCATCGCAAGATTCCGATCGATACACTCTCGGACCGTGGCCGCAGCCTTTGTGCGGAGCAGCACAGCCAGCTATTGCTCAGCGGGTTGCCAGCCCCGAGGAGGTTCCCCGGCCTCCCATCTGATGCGCATATGAGAGTAGCTCCTCGCCACTTCCCTGCCATTCTCCCTGTCTGCCGTCCTCCCTAGCTCGCCCTCTCTCCCCTCTCTTTTTCTGCTCTTGCCATTATACATCTCCCCCTCTGACGTTTGTTTTTCTGTTTTCTCTTTCATTTGTCTGCACACAGGTATTGTACCAAGGTTGTGAGTTTCATGCGAGCCTAGATGTACGTGCACGTGTGAGTGTGTGTGCAAGTTGGAGGAACAGGCTCCAGCAGTAGATGAGAGGGGACATGAAGCTTGTGGAACAGACGTGTGCTAATTACAGGGCCGCAGGAATATACTGAGACAGCCGTGCTGGGGGGGGGGGGGGG
>UFQX01000564.1:0-170323 GCA_900497675.1 Arapaima gigas | reverse complement strand
GGGGGGGGGGGGGGGGGGGGAGATACAGGTGAAAGGGTGGGGGAAGAAACAGGCCAAACGTGCCTCCTTGCACTTGCAGAACTCTATCTCCTTGGGTAATGCAGCACGGTGAGATGAACTAGTAACACCAAGTCACATCCAGCCGCCTCCAGCTCGTCGTTGTGCCTCCATTCGCCCTCACTGGTGACATTATGAAGTTGTTCCCCTGAGCACGGGTTTGACTGTGTCTTCCACCTGGGGATTCTTTTTAGGCATGGCTGAAATATGGTGCCAGTCCTTCAAGGGGTTTTTTTGCACATCTGATGTCGAACATTAAGTTTTTAATTCCTTTGAGTTTGGCTCGGGAAAAAGTAGGAGGCATAAAGTAAAACAGTCACTTAATGAATTAGATATTGAACGGATGTTTGAAAAAACTGATTTCACTGAAGTCAGCAGAGGACAGAGTGATAGATTTCTGCAGGCCACAAATAAAATGTCTGCTTGTAACCCTGAGAGAAGGAAGGACAAGGAACTTTGTGCCAGCAACTCCTCCCATTGGCGCGTCCTGATGATGTGGTTGCTGCAGGAACCAGGCACGGTTTAAGACATGGGGGGGTTTGAGTTAGTGGTTTCTACGGAAACCACTTGGATGTCGTCAAGGCAAGGCCACCATGACTTTTCGGGTGTGCTTTGACCCTCACTTGTGGAACGTTTCCAGGGCAGCAGCCAAGCTACACACACATCCAGGATCTACAGAGAACCACCCGGAGGAGGCAACGGCATCTGGCACCCTAGGTGGCCTTCTTGTACCCTAACTCTGTGCAGCCTCACACACTACCTGAGGACATGAGTTTAGATCAATAAAAGATTTGCACTTCTGCATTCTCGAATGCACTACGAGATGGCAGACAGCAGCAACACGTCTGATAAAAAAATACAAGTATAGAAAAAAAAATCACAGGGCCTGAGAGCTTTGAATGCAAATTGGGGTAGATTTACAAGATGTGTGTGAAAGTGTGTATGACTCTCTGGAATAAAAACACAGGAGCCACTGGCAAGAATGAAACTATACATCTGCCTGGACTTATACCTGCTTTCTTTGGCTCCAGTCAGACATTGCACTTAAAATGTCAAAGACAGCTTTTTTAACGCTGTGCTGACTAAAGTGCTTCCCCAAGCACAGAAGGGACCAAAATGGCACTCGCTAAATGTTCAGAATCAATTCCTCTTTCTGGAACTCATGAAGGTAACGTAATCCTGTCATTTTTTTCTGCCATCGGTTTGGTGTTTCGGCAGCCTCGCGGTGCCACCAGCCCCCTGGTTGTACTCCTTCCACTCTTGTGATGGAGTGCTCAAAAACATGTCCCGTGGCATCTCTCTGGACAGATCCAATCTAGAGAATACCCTCTGTCTCCTCACATCTCCATTTATTCTTACAGAGGCCAGCACTTGCATGAATTAAAAGGGGAAAACCATTGATTTTCCCATTGCTTAACTTGCAGCTTGTGACTCAGAAACATTGGGGATGTAGAGCCCCATCAATACCATGTCTACAGATGGTGAAACACAAAGCTGGAGATGGGGAAGAGAAGCACAGGCAAGACTGCAGCCACCAGGGGGAGGATCTTTTCCCTGCAGACTTTATGTTCAATTAATGTTTATAAAAGTTTCCTAAAAGTCCCATTTCAGTTCTGCACAAGAAATCACATTAGCCATTGCAATACTGGCTAACGGTACAATTACAAGGATCAGTTCAAACCAGCCAATCGTTAGAGGATTTGTTCCGGGACAATTGATGACAGGAGCTAAGTGGTCCTGCTGAAATGGAACAAGGCGCACTTGTTGCTTCTGAACAGCGGAAAGCGGCAGGTGGCCACCCCAACTGCACAGCATTACTACATGGAATTGCCTGCTAATGCAGTTGTCAGCATCCTCTTTCCTCACTGGCAGACACAGACCACTTAGTCAACGGTTCGAGTCTAGCCTTCGTTTAGGCCCACTTAGACTCTATAGGCTACCCAGCTGAGGAGGAGGGCCACCATTTCCGGCTTTGCGGCTGGTTGATCGCAGCGAAGACAAGTAGCACATGTTCAGTCCTCCCGCATGTCTCAAGCTTGCTTTTCCACTCTTATAGAGGAGGCCCCAGGATAGAATGGGGGCTGGGGGGTCCTCAACCAGGGGAACAGCTGTCATTGGCCCACTGAAAGCAGCCCGACTGCCCCCCTCCCCTCACCGGCCCCAAGAGTTCCCATCTGAATAAAACAAACTGGAGTGGGGAAAAAATACCATCCTTCACCATCATCTGTTTCTAGTTTCTTGCAGATGCTCGAGTTTTATTGCTTCAGTCTAGAATTTCATGGCAGATTTACCCAGCGGTTTGCTTCTAGACAAACTACATCTCTAATGACGACATATTGCTTGTAAACTGTGGCGCGTCAATAATCTTTTCTCAAGGGGGTCTCTGACTTTGGGCCTCCTGGGGCATTGATTGGTGACTTCCCGCTTTTAAATGTCCCCAGTTGCGTCGAGGACAGGACAGCCACATCCTACTCCAGGCACCATTAAAAGATTAAAAATAGGATAGGAAGACACAGAGGCCATTTTCCTCCTTCCTTCCTAGGAGCAGGGCGATTGTCATGGTCCTATGACACATAAGGAGGACACGCCACGATGGGCCTTTCAACAGTGGACAGAGCACCCCACACCTGTCTGAATTGATGTTGTCTTTGGGATGTACTGATGCACTGGTTCCAGTTCTTCAAATAGTTTTATGAAAAATAGTGGAATGAACAGAAAAACAAAGAACTTGTTGCTCAGACCACACTAGTAGCTCAAGATGCCTAAGTGACACAATGTTAAATTCGGGACCACACATAACACTTCACGCCATTTAACTTCCCAGAGTGCCTCATATTTCTCAGAGACCAGCTTCCACCACTGGATGTAATTCCCTCAGCTCTAGTTAAGGAAGCAGCAGCTTCGCGAGGGGGGAGGTTGAAACACTCCTGGCCAGACAGACCCCCCAAGACAGGGACAGAGTAACATCCTGAACCCTGTCTGAGCATAGCAGAAAAGGAGGTGTTCTGGCTGTTTACGTGTCCTGATTTGCACTGCAGATCTTGGGGTGGCAGTAGAGAGCGCTCTATGTCAGGGTGGGGATAGGGGGAAGAAAAAGTCCAGCAAACATACTTTCACAGGTGCGCACACATTTCCGAGAAGCACGTAGGTCACTCAGACATGTCACATGGATGGAACTGGAACAGAGCTGCTCATGTCTCGGGGTGTAAATGATTTCATCCCAGTTCAACAGGGTCTCCATGGAATGGGTTGCAGTCTATCACCTGCTTGTGCTGCAAAAAAGCCCATCCCCCTTGTTTGCCCACAAATGGCCAGATGGGCACAACTACACATACAGTGCTCAACTATAATCTACGTAAGTGGCCAGGGACTAACTGGTCTGCTATGCAAAATACATGAATATTAATAAGTAATGACCGAGGGACGCTCTATGCGGGGAGGCTAATGGGAAGCAAGGGAAGCAGACCAGCTCCTGAACTTCCTACAAGCTAATATCATTCCCATGACTCAACTGGCTCTGCGACTGGGAGCCATATGTGTGAGCAGAGTAGTGGAGCATACGGTGAATACTGCAGAGCGCATTTTTCCCCATCAACCTCGGAGGCTCTTCAAACACAAGGTGATAGCTGTGAGGCCAAAGCCTTCTGTTTGCTTTAAGGCTGTGCACTTTTCTGACTGGTTCATATTCCAAATAACCAGGTCCTGTAAACATAACTCATAAACAGTTTTTAAACAATTAATATTTTCATATTCATGTTAATCTGATAAAAGATGTTTGTTACACATTTGACAAAGAGCCAACAAATGGTTTGGTACAATAAATCTTTCCACTCTCATACTACTACTAGTACACTTTTCTGTGCCCTCAGCCATGTAGGTAATGACATTATAATTTCAGGGGTCTGTGGAGGGAAGAGAAATTTAAGGAGGCCCAGTGACTCTGTGTTGCAGTGTCTACAGTTGGCCTTCACATAAGTCCATAGTTCTGGGTCATAGGGGCTTACTGCCCAACATAAGGGATATACAACCTAACTGTGCCAAATATTGACGGAGCTCAAAACCAGTACACATATTTATGTCTCTGATGCGTTTCTTCAAAGGAACTTACAATGATTTACCCCTTTATACAGCTGGGGAGTTTTTACTTTTATCAATTCAGAGTAAGTATCCTGATCAACTGCATGAGACTGAAAGCCAGGTATTTTAAATGTAAGGTAGAAGTGCTAGCCACTACACCATCTTAAACATATGCATAGATATTCCATAGTATTAATATATGAACTTCTTATTCTGTTCATTCATACTTCATCACAGTCTTTTCTCTCAAAAAGAGAGAGAAAGAAACTTCCTCAATCACCTGCCACAGGAGGGCTATCACCACAGTGTCCTGGAGATTTCCCTGCACTTCTTAAAACACTGAAATTTCCAACAGGGACTTGAATGAAGACAAAGAGATGTAGGTGGCCTGCAGTCTGGCTGGAACAGAAGCCCCCTGGAATCAGCCCTCCAGAACCATAGGAGGCATCACAGAGAGGAGCACTGGCACCTTCTGCACAGCGTCTGAGATGGAGCAGGTCTTGGCTCAAAAAGATCATCGGGGGACCTCTATTGCAGCATAGCATTCCCGCGTGGGTTAGCTCAACACTTGCGTCCCCCAGGATGACGGTCCTCCTACCAGAAAGCACAGCCACCTGGTGCTCCAGAGGGATTCTGGGAAACAGGAGTGAGCTGCTCTCCAGGGAGCATCCTTCTCCATGTTCCCACAAATTTGTGCTCTCCCCACATTGTCCCCATGAGCCTTACGCCCCTGCGAAGCAGAGATGGGAGGCCACCAGGAAAGAGGAGTTTCCATAGCCACTGAAGGTATGTGCTGGGAAATGCAAAGTTTCAACATCCCACATCTGTTACTCCTTTTTTTTGGGAGCTGGAAAGAAATCGGCAGGAAACATTCTTTCTTTGGTAGGAGATGAAAAGACTAAGGGAACAAAAAAAACATGTGTCACACATGTACGGCGGTAGATTCGATATCTCAGAGCATAAGATGTTCATCTTTAGAGGTTTGTGACACATACATACTTTTCTGGTTCTCGCCTGGGTAAACTTCTAGCCAACTACCAACCAACCAATCTGTACACACCAGTGACAACCATCAAGACAGTCATGGTGTTTCACACTACGTTTCTCCCTGTAACCAGGTAGTGACCTGTCTTTCTGAATGAGGTGTTCAACACAAAAAAAGGCCAGAGCTTCACAAAGGCACCGCATACACCAGTGCTGCGTACTACACTTGGGCGCTGCCATGTTGTGGCATGTGTGCATTAACCGCTCGCTGGGCAAACGCACAGCTGCCTTTATCCGGTGGATAATGAACAGGACAGAGCAGGTAACTGCCTCATTATGCAGAATAGGCACTTAAGACATCCCACACCTCATTAACAGTAATAAGTGGTCTCCGCCACCTCTGCTGTCAGCAGGATAAACAATCAATAGGGTCATTTCAGATCGTAACGGTTGCTGGGGCGCATTACCGGCAGTTCATGACAGGAATGGCTCCCATTAGAGGCGCACACAGATTATAACGCAAAAAGACAGATGGACAGAATTATCTAGAGGCAGGGACTGATCAATATATGGATACCTATATAAATGAGCCTACAGAAGGAGCAGGAGACTGCGAACCTCATTCCCTGTAGGGTAAGTGTGTGTGCGTATGTATGGGTGCATCAATGAACACCAGGTGCTGGGATCACATTCCACAACTCAAGAACCCCTGCTGCTGCACATTAGACTGTTTTGAGCTTCCTCATCAAAACACGTCTGATCGTGCTTAACTGCAGCGCGGCAGCAGTATGTGCGCTCACACACACACATGCACACACAATTGTTCTTTTAATTACAGGAATGGCATTTTTAATATTTCATGTAAAAACCTGCACCCAGAACCCCAGTCTGATGTTGTGTATGAAGATGAACATCAGGGGGACCTCAGACAGGCCTCACTTTACAACAGTTGCAGGGCCTGTCAGCAATAATTTTCTAGAAGTTTAGAAAGACAGTTAAGGTAAATATCAAACACATAAAATATCAGCATAACACACCCCCGTCACTACATAGCACAGCAGAACGGGTCTCTGGGTTCTGATCCATATGAACAAGTATGTTTTCACATGTATGCAACACATTCAGCAACTTCCCTAACTGGCCCTCACACACCTGCAGGCACAGAGGATGATCGGGGTGCTGTCATGAGGCAGTTAGGCATGGTCAGGGTGCGGTCATTTCCCAATGACTCCTCTAAACTAACCAGCCCCTTTACAAACCTGTACTTTCCAAATGGACCCTTTAAACACCTTGCCAACCTCTGAGAACTTCCGCTCAAATATTAATGTCCCACTTATGGGCATTAAGAAGGGTGAGTATTTCTGAGCCAAACCTGTGATCTATATATTAAAGATGAGCACCATTTCAAATGCGTAAAAGGGCTTGTGTTCCAAGTTCAAGCGGAGGCTAAGACCTGCAAAGGTTTCAGTCTGTTAATATTCATTTTTTCATTTGCAAGCCGAAAAGTGGCAGCATTTTTTTCTGTAAACGTGGATTTACTCACAAACCCCCGTAGTGTTTTATATGGAGACAGAGTACAAAATCCACATGGTGCAGTGCTGGTGGAACCCTTATGGGAAGCAGATTTCTAGATTCATTCACCACTCATTGGCACCAACCAGTTCTCAGCACATTCACACTGACCCTGAAACCAGTTCTGTGTCTCATCTTCTATTCCCATAAGATGCACCAGCAAAAAAGGCAATGGACCATCAGTGACAGTTGCACCTCAGAACAATCAGGTTGTGATTTTTTTTGAACAGGTTTGGCTTGTGTGAAAGCAGCCCAAACACAGTCAGTTGCAACTCACAGGGACATGGGTATGAAAGTCCTGCCATGAACCTCAGCTTTCTGAGACCAAGACCCAAGCAGAAGCAGCAAGACAAAGTCCTACTCCCTCCTCCTTGGTGCCCTTTGATATGCATCTCCCATTAAAAATAGATGTTGGGCGATCATTACTGGCATCTGAATTAATTTCTGCTGCCTGGTGATGCGGTATCCAGCGCACAAAAATGCATACTGCAAACATCTAAACACTGACGTTAATGCAATCGGAAAAAGAAGGGGGGAATCCAACTGCAGGAGGGAGATAATCCGGTCTGACTCATTAACATGCGCAAACAAGATTTAGCTGCTGAAAGCAAACAAATTAAGCTGCTGGAAAGTGAATGGACTGGAGTGGTGGTGGGGGGGGTCAGAACATGTGAGGTAAATTATTAAAGCACGTGTATAAGTGTTTCAGCTCACGAGTGAGGTGAGAAAAACCAGTGAGGCTGAATAGTGCAAGAGCTTCAACCCAGTCATCTCTCTCTCTCACACACACACACACACACACACACACACACACACACACACACACACACCTACCCTCTAGAAAAATAATTCTGTAAACGGCGGCTTTTGGAAAGGTATAAATCCAACTCGAGTTTATTGACAATGGTCGATTGCTCAGTCAATGAAATCGCGTGACCCCTATCGTAATGCTGAGTGTTACAGCAGTCATTCTGCCAATGTGACGTCTTCCTGTCAAAAAATCGAGGAGTAAGTGAAGCCACTGTGAGGACTGTTTTCAGGTCAGATGGTGGTACTTAAGGATCCACCTCTCCCTCCTTTCACATATTTAAATATTCACGTATAAATACAAAGTGTAAGTACAATATAGATTACGGCAAAAATGCTCCTTCAGTTGTCTCCTCGTTCCAAATAAAGAACCCCCCCACCCCAAGAGGGTTCCAGAACCTTCCAGAAACCATATACTAAACCGAATACAGAGGGGTTGTCCTGCGGCTGCATCGTAGCAGAGGCTCTCTGAGATAAATAACACCTTGAGGAGGCTCTCTAATTGGTCAGCTGCACATAGGCATTTGTGGTCCTGGGAGTGCCCAGGTCCAGGGCATCGGAGTGCCGGTGGAGGGGGCTCTAATGAATGCCGCTGCACTTTGGCCATGGCCCCCCATCCCCCCACCAACACAGCACCGCAAGTTTTTGCAGGGGCGCAGATCTGTGCGTAACTCATTTTAATGGTACCAGACAGACACCACCACGCATTTGATAGAGAACCCTGCTGCGCGGAAGCAGCTCGCACGTCCAAACTCCTCCGACTCCTCCGAGCTACATTCTTCGGACGCCCCAGGAGAGCATCTTAGCGGAGGCAGTGGACCACCGGGCCGGTCGGCAGCAGGGCCAGGGCTTCGTTAGCACCACTGAGGGCAAGCATGTGCCGTCTTCTCCTCGATTAAACGAACCCACTGCGGGCGGGGGGGGGGGGCACTACTGGTTTAATCATGAAGTGGAAGCCCCAACGGGAGGTCTGCGGGCTCCTCCGAGCGGCAGGGAGAACCCTGATGCAAGGGCAGGGGGTAGGGGCTGAGACCAGACTGGCCCTGATCAAAACAATCTCCACCAAGAGAGACCAGCAGGTATGGCTAAGGACGGTGGAAACGGGAAGCCAACTCCCCCTAAACTCATGCAAATGATATGTAAAACGAACATAAAAATTGCATCTGTACTCAAGAGGGATTACTTGGGGCATTACAGCACTAATAAAATCTAATATATGCACAAACATTCCCTGTGTTAATCTCACATTTTCTGTACTAATAAAGCTAATATATATAGCGCACGCAGAGCAATTTATTACTGTCTGTCTAGGAGCCCCCCAGCGCAGCCGCTGCAGTTGCGTGTTTTACAAACATACAGTCTGATAGGTGACCATCTTCTGCACTCAGCCCACCCCCAAGAAGCCCGTGAACAGACCAGTCTGACTTTGGGATCCAGACTTGTCATTGAATGGGGAAGGGGGTCAACATCCCAACTGGATACATTGCTGCTGAACATTTAAACAAGGCATTTGCAGCCACCATAAGGACAGCTGTAGAAACTGTAGAAACCCAGTGAAGTCTGAAGCTGAGCTCAGGACACAGGCGACCGCGGTGACGTGGTGTTTACAGAATCCAGGAGGAGGACAGCATATGAGCAAGACCAGACCGCACTGTTTGTACTCCCAAGATCGCATCGCAGCTCCGCCAAGTGATGCTCATCCCTCAACATCAAGGGTCGTGTGATCCACCAGAGATCCTTGACCACCAGAGCACCTAGTGCATTATAGCCCAGTCACCCCTGGCCAGTGCTAACACAACTGAAAAGTGTAGTGTTTTTTTTCCCCTATATATAAACAAACATGCACTACCAAAGGGGCAGCTATTCTTTTACCACTCCAGTAGAGGAAAGAAAAAACTACTAACACTGTAATAAATTAATTAATTAAAACTTAAACAAAAGGTTCTCCTACAGACACAAACAGTGAATCCATAGTCAAGTGAGAAAGGTACAGAATTTTGTTTGGAAGGAAACCCTTAAAAAAACCCTTGAAAAATTTTGCCCATTGCACAAATTCATCCAAACATATCCATCTTGCAGTAAAATATTTCCTCCCCAAAAGTATTCCGACTTAAATAAACTAAATTGTCATAGTTAAACTTTTTAAAACTTATTTCATAGTATCTCATTCCGCTTATTAGTGGCTTAAAAAGTCATCCAGCTCTGAAAAAAGACGTTTGCTGATGGCCGACAATGGCCTGAGTTGTAGAAGTTTCCCATATCATACTCAGATTCACTCAAGTTTTGCTGGCCTCTGTGCAGTTTTGTCCCCCCACACACATCCACACACACACACACCACTCAAGAGGAATGAGGGAGTGCGAGTGGTAACACATGGTACCACAGGGCGCGGTGGCCTCCCGGAGGCCCGTCGACTGCAGACGGATTCCGGCAGGGGGACGCGGGGGTCACATTCCTCCTTCTCCTCTTGCTGCCCCTCCCGTTCACCCCTGGTGTGCTGCTCCACTCCTCAGCCGTGTTTCCTTCTCTCTTCATACTGTATTTAGAGGAAGCAAAATCCTGCTAAGCGACTGTCACGGACCATCAGCCTCACAAGGAGACGGCCCTGAGAAGCCCCTCGCTTGCTTCATCGCTCACACAGTCGTCCGTTCTTCTCTCATATCAGGGGTGCCCCCCTTGGGGACACCCCCTGTGCCTCTCCTCGTCTTACCCTGAAAAGACCCCGACTCCATCGTGGCCATAAAGTGCTCATACGATTTGGAATGCGAACACAATGTAATTTCCCTGGTTTAACCTGAAAGGAATGCGTTAGTCACAACAGACGACATCACACGGTGGTGTGTTTGTGTCGGAACTCATTGAGGCTGCCAAAGAGCTACTCCTCTGGCTGGGTCCAGTCACGCCTGACAGGGACACGCACGCACACAAACACATCACGGGCTAGTCTCACGTCCGGCATCTCTAGCTGGCTCCTGTGTGTGATAGTGCTGTGTTAAGCCTGCGAGTGGCCAGCAAAAGGTAACGCAAGCAAAAAGTAGCTCTCACACCCCCAGGCAGACAGCTTGACACATCCATACCCCCAGGAGCTTGTCCTGATCCGTTCATGTCTCATAAATGCCTAACATTAGAAAACACGAAGTAAAATCTCTTATGAGGAAGGGTTCGAGCAGCTGGACACCCAGTGGCAGGCGAGAGAACGTGGCGTTTTGATAATCTGCCCAGGAGGAGTGCTTACGTTGGGTGTGAAGCGTGTTTTCTCTCTCTCGCTCTCCGCAAACATCTTCCTGGGTCGTTTTTCCTCAAGCGTGTTTTTCTATTAGTGCCGTCAGAACTGGGAGCAGCCTTTATTGAGAGTTTCACAAGGCCTTTGGGGAAAGGGGGAATGTGCCCAACATCAAGTCACCCTGCATAGCACACATGTGTATGCACGTGCATGTGTGTGTTGGTGGATGTAGGGCAGGGGGCAGTACCCCAGAAAGACGCCCCTGCAAAAGTATAATTTGTATCGGGATTAATGTCAGCGAGACGCACTTTTCATGTGTAGACCCACATTTTGAGTACTCAGCTCAATCACTCTGTAATCTCACACCTAAAGGAATAGAAAAAAAATCTAATGGAAAATTTTAACCACAGTTTAAGCGATTATCATAAATTGAGTAATTTGCAGTTATGTTTGTCTTGTTAAGCATGCCTAATTAACTGAACGCAGTGAAGAGTCATTAACAGACTAGTTCGGTTGCTCAGCAGGCCGGAGTTTTATATCAAGGAAGAGAGAATAATCATAGAATGCAAATGAAGAAACTTCCTCTTTCTCAGCATTTGTTAACATGACTAAATACTTATTCATAACTGGTATAATCTGCTTTTACAATTTGCAATTGACAATTGACTTGCATGTGGTCCACGGACCACTCTCCAGCCCCAGAGAGCTCAAAGAGGAGGACTGGGTCCAGTGGAGTCTTTGGTCACCCAGTGAAAAATCCCCAGCATCACACAGCCCCACTGTTTAGAGGTGCAAAGGGAGTGTGTAACAGTAACGGTTCTGGGATTATTTCAGTTTTATTCAGTCTTATTTGATTATCCCTGGTCCATTGTTCCTCCTGCCTCCTTCTGCTTCCGGACCGGAGTGACCAGATTGTTCTTCTCTCAAGTCTGAGTCCCAACAGAAGAACACAGAACTGACGTTCATCAGAACAGCTGGGGGGAGTCAGTGGGTGGTTCGGAGGACGTGGGTGGGAACTGGATCAGAACAACGGCCGTCTGCTGTGGAGCGTGTGGCCCGGGAGCCTGCACATGGCAAGGGGGAGCGAGTGCGAGCAGAACAGAGAGTACAGAGACCTATGGAGGGGTGTTGTTAGAGGGAGAACGAGCCTACGGCAGCTGGCTATAGCTGCTAATTCAGCACTTTAACAAATCAATGCCACTTGAAGAGCACAACGCACGCCCTCGGCTGCCTGGACATGGGTGGCTGGAGGGAGGAGAGCGTCTCCAGCTCTCCACATTAAGAGGAGGTAATGCCTTCATTTATAACTCCTCATGCTTGTGCTCACGCAATCCATCTGTGTCACCCATTCAGCTTCTTAAATTTGTCAGAGAGCAAAAAAGACAAAGGAAGGGAAGGAAAAAAAAACCCCAGTGAGAGGTCAGGAGAGAGACGACAAGTGAGACAGGTTCAGCAGAGCTGGTTTCATTCAGTGCAGTTGTGTCTCATCCAAAATACTCCAGCCACTCTGACATGCTGAAAGACTGTGTGTGTGTGTGTGTGTGTGTGTGTGTGTGTGTGTGTGTGTGTGTGTGTGTGTGTGTGTGTGTGTGTGAGAGAGAGAGAGAGAGAGAGAGAGCGCATAAGGATGTGTGGCAGTATGGATTCGTGGGATAGGTGTGAAAGGCATCTTGTCAAGGAAAAGACCACACAGGAGTGTTACTGAATAAACCATTTACATGAACATATGTCGAAAAAACATTTGCATGCCAACCGTCAGCTAAGAGCACTCACTGGCATTGTCACCGTGTGTGCATTTCTGTCACAGCCGGACATGTGTGCGCTGCATACGGCCTTCGTTTGGAGTAAAGAAATAGCGCTTCGTATTCCCGGGCTCCCTGCACTCGCGTCGAGATTACGCCCCACTCTTCCCAAATGTAAACCGTCCGCCCTTATCAAGGAGGAGCAGCTACTCCCTCCGAATCCCCGCCCAGCTCTCAGGGGACGCAAGCCACAGCACATTTGCCACTTGCGCGTGACATCTCATACGCAAGGTCCTGCAGGCAATCAACTTTTACTTGACACGTATTTGCTCATCACAAGACCCCCTGTGTTACTACAGATGGAGGGGAGGAGGGATGCAAGCGTGGAAAAAAGGCAGGGAGAAAAAAGCTAAATTAACACTTGACATTCAATATGGCCAAGTCCCCTAATTGGCCAGGGCTTCCTGAGAAAGCAATTTCCTATTCCCCAGATGGACTGGAGTGTCGTGTGCGCCGAGGAGCCCTGGGGCCCAGCGGCGGGCCGTCCTTGCCCTAATGAGACTGGATGAATTAGTGCTACGTGAGGTGAAGCGTGGGTGGGGGTGCCCATACCTCCTCCCCCCTCTTCAGCTGCCATTGACAGACATCTTGCGCCCAAAAAATGGCCTTTTCTTTCTCCCGCTCTGCTGTACCACCAAACACTTAGCATTTCTACCACTGCTGCCATTCTCCTCAAACTAGGATGCTTTTCTTTTTCTTGTTTTACTGCATTTGACAACATTTATAGCAACTTTGCTAGGATTATTACTGCATTTTATTTGTTTTCCATCAATTTCGACATCTGACAGTGCCGTCCTGCTTGGGAGAGATTTATGAAATATGAACTTTTTGCAGTTATGAGGGTTTTCACACTGTGCTTTGTGCACAGCTGTTCTTTATTTTGTCACTTTTAGCGAGCGTACCACAGTAAAACACACAATTTCAAAGGGCATCATGGAACAGCTCGATCCGTACATGTGTGGAAATGCAAATTCGGGATGGTGTGTCATACTATCAAAAGCATGCCAGAGTACACAGTTGTGTTTTTGTCTTCATAATCCTCTATTCGTCAATGTGAAAATGTATCTTCACTGAGTAAACTACCCTGAAATTCCAGGGCTTCTCAGACATTTCACATCCCACAAATTGAAGACATCTACTATTAACATTTATTCATGACACATTTGTTCAAAACACTGCACTGTCGGATAATTTAAGTTCATAAAGATCTACCATTTATTCAACAGGATATTCTTACTGCATCAATGCAGGGTATGTACCTTGATCCAGGACACTACAGAAAGTGGGGATTTGAACCAGTAACTTTCCGATGACAAAGAAACAGCATTAAACACCCCCTAAATAAAACATTTAGAATTATGCATTTTCCTACCTCAGTGACATATGCATTCTACTCCAGGCTAAAGAGGACACACTTTCCAACAGCACAGGACCACCAAGGGAAAAACTGTGTATCCAACCATTTGTAATGCAAGACTCCATGGTGACCTTCTGACCCCTGATGCCTGTCACTCCAGATAGACCATATGAAGTCACATGCCAATGGGGTAAACTGGCATTAAGGGGATGGTACAGGGTAAGAAGTTTCATTAAAGAAGTGAGTGACACTACAAAGAATCTGTTCGCCTTGGATAGAAGGCCACGAGCCCCACCTAACCCATGCCCTTGCTGCCAGCTGAAAGAGGTGTTCAGTCTTGCTGAGAATAACACTATTAATATTTTCCAGGGGACTTGCACAAAACAGAGCTGCACTCCAGGTTTGCTATGTAATTCTAACTTAAACTCTGTGACTCTGAACTCACTCCCCAACTTGGAGGGGTGTATGTGGCAGAGCAGGGCCGTCGTCCTTTCTCAAAACTGGTTTCAGGCCCTACGCATCTTTATTCATCAGTGACGGCAAACATTGTTGCATTCATCCCCAGAAGAGAGAACATTGCCCTGCTGTCTCCACAAGAAGCTCAAATATACTTTTACCTCAAGGGAAGGCTTGCTCCTTATGTAAAACATGCTTCTCTGAGCAAAGGTTGCAACTCGCCACTGTAAAGGTGACAAGGCATCTTCCAGGCAGGTATCACCCCATCTGTCCCAATCCGACCCATAGTGCCACCCTGCCGCATGCCTTCCAGTCTCACAAGTGCTGTGCTCAACAGCGCACATTAAATACCATTCATCTCAATGCATAAACAGTTTGTAGAACACAGTCAGGGAAAACCATGTGACTGGACTGCGTGTTCTCTGGTTTCACAGACACAATTTTCTGAACATCGGGATTGCAGCATGCCCATCAATCCATGGGTTTAGATGCTCTGATCCATCCTTTATCAATAACCATATTTCCAGTGCAGCATCATAGTGGTCTAGATGCGATCCAGAGTCTATCCTGGAAGTACTAGATGTCAGGCAGGGCACACCCTGAACGGAACACCAGTCCTTCATAGGACGCTCCCACATGCACATCCACAGAGTCATAAGTTCATGTGAGACACGTCTTTTCACAGTGAGATGAAACCAGTGAATCTTGTGAACACTCACATGAACACAAAGAGAACATGCAAGTTCCCCACAAACTGTGATGAATGGAGCCCACAGTCCATGAGCTATGAGGCACCAGCACTACCTGCTGTGCAACCATGTTGACCTATATGGTCTGATTTTCTGGTTTAAACCTTTATGTTCCTCCCAAGACTGAGTCATCAAGTAAATCCTGCCCAACTCTGCACATCTCCATCAATTTCACACAAATCTATCCACCTTTCAATCTAATAAAAACCTGCCATCGGTCAATAATCATTGTTCCTCGGCCTCAATGATTGGGTAACAAGTGGTTACCTTGCAATTTTGGTGTTGCATTTTTGTACCTAGTTGCCATCAAACAATCAGCAAACCTTGTTTGTGCCGCTGATAGGATGAAGAACACAGCTGCTGTGCAATGAAACACGGAAGCGCCAAATGAAGGATGGCCTACTTGCCGTCACCCTCCCTTACATGAGGAGCAATCACAGATCACACAGAAAGGAACAGGCTTGAACTCCCAAAAACCCAAATTACTATCATTACCTACGGACAAATTTGTGAAAGTGAAGACGCCACTGATAATAGCAGGCTCTCGTGCCACTGCAGAGAATAATGGCCAAGTAGCCGTCCGCCACAGACAGCGAGAAGGCGGGACCACGCTCCTTTAGAGGCAGAACGTGGTTCTCCTGTACTCATTTTGCTGATAGGATCAGTCGCCCACTCCTTGGTTACGGAGCGGCACAGGCGGCGCGCTAAATATACCAGCCCCGCAAACTGCCTTTGGCATTGGCACCAGGTCAACACAAACAGGAGTCAGAAAGACAAAAAGTGGGAAGAAAAAGCCCGGAAAAAAGTGTCAGTGCAGCTCTTTTCTTTGTCTGGCTGCATACCTTCTCACATATTTACAGTGCCATTGCATAATGTCCCGGTGAAAGGCTTTTAGTAAATATGGTTTGCTGGCCAGCACTGAGATAGTGCAAGCATCAGGGTGGAGTACCGGTGCATAAACATGGTTTACAGTGTCTGTATGTGACAGTGTATTCACACTTCTGTGTGTATATATATGTGAGATCATATTAATATTGTGCACAGGTATGTGTCTATATGAGTTTTTATGAGCATGCGCACATGTGTGTGTGTGTGTCTCTGTGTGAGAGCAATCGGTCCTTCATCAACATTCCGCCTGTGTTAAAGCATCCAGGACCCTTACAAGGGGCAGAACGTGGCCAATGTCCCCTCATTACCGGCCAGCCAGGGGTGGCGACATCCGGCCTCACAGACTATTGAAACAGCAGTTTCCCTTTTTGCGAGGGCTTCCCTTCGAGGGGGAAAGAAAAACAAACGCAGCATTTAAAAGAAACCTTCCTCCTTTTCATTTCTTTTAAACAGCATGCCTTTGCGCCTCACAGGGAATAATCTAACAGCAGAAAAAGTGTCGACCCTCCGCTTGACCCTCTTGCTAGCAGCACCACTGCCACAGCTGTGCGAAGTCACACAGCGAGTTTGCAACATACCACCCCCTTCCGACCCTCGCCCTGCACGCGCAGGCCACTGCATGTACACAAGCGAGACCAATTGGGACCCGAATGATCAACCCACCATCAGCCAGTGGGAACATGGTGCACCCACCCTCACCCTCTGGCCCACATCATCACTGTGCCAAAGGAAGCTTCCCCACCACGGGCCGGGACACAGTGAGCTCAGCTAAACCATGGCAGTCCAGAGCAAACAAGACCAGCACTCGGCTTCTTGCATCTGCCTTGCCCACAGCTCAGCACCACACAAAAATTAGTCAACATGATTGGAAGCACATTTTCAAGACAGAGACAGAAGCAGGAAGGAATTCAGTCGTCTGTAGACAGTGCACTCGTGTAACACACTTTCGCACCTGTAACACAGTTTATTAATGGTCACACGTACCATGATTAAAGAAGGCTTTCCAGATCAATGCCTGACAGGAAGATGTCATCTGTGCTCACACTTGTTTTACGTCTATTCATGGATCGTACCGTTTCAAGCACAGTGCAGCCCTTTGACGTTAAACCGTTATCCAAACAGGAGTGCCGTGCTGGGAAAATGAGCCACAGGTATCTCTTGCCAAACTCTGCCCCCCCAGCAGGTAAAGAGGGGCTTTGCCAGATTCCCACACCCCTGCGGAAGATGGAGCTCCTAAGATCACACAGACCACAGTCCACAGGTGAGTGGTCTTGGGTTTTCACCATGCCTGAGCTCAAAACAGTGGTGTGTGTTTGGTGAACCAGCTGGTGGTATCTACCCCAACCCCCCTCTGCCAGTGCACGCATGCGGACGGACACACACACACACACACACACCATCACTCATGAAACCCAGTTCATACTACAGTAGAGAGGACACCGTTTGCCTTCCTTCCCACAAAAAATGGGGGCTTCATTAAAGACTTCACAACACCACTGTCCAACTACTCCTCGGGAGGACCAACAACAAGAATGACCTGCTCCTTGAACCCATAGATAGGTGTCCACCAATGTCAGTTATTGGTTATAAGCTGCCTCATGCAGACTCAGGTCATCACTAAGTGCATAGAGAACCTTGCAGGTCAAGTCACAGTACCACAGTCAGGGTAGCGATAGGCAGATATTGAGCTCTTTTAAAATCCCAATTGCTGCATCCTGGCAGAAGCAGCCCAGGCTGGCCTCCTGGGAAGTGGGACATCTAGCTGGACCACTTTTGCTCTAGGGGAAAACAAGCTGCCTGGAGGATCACTGTGTTGCTGCCTTTCTAAGACAGCACAAATTAAAATCACTCTGAAGAAGCATAAAAAATGGATGCTCATCATGAAGTTCAGCACTGGATTTTGAGCTGGAATTTGTAATTTTTTTAGTTTTTTATACGTAAAAACTACAAAATAATGATGTATGATAAATTCTAGATTTAGTGGAATAAATCATGAATATTAAACTTGAACCAGAAAATGCTTACAACCCATACCGAGAAATGACATGGTCGACACTGATGAATTCAGATGGAGATTGCAGAGAGGATGAACAAAATGCGTGGCCATGAGTCCAGTGAGTATCTCCAGCATAAATAATTATAATAAAAGTATTTTATAAATAGTGAAATGATAAACAAAAAAACAAAAACAAAAAAAACCATTCCGATCAGTTTTTTACATGACCTGAGCGACCCAAGGGCAGTTAAGCAAACTGCCGTCTCTTTTACAGTGGCACACTCACTGTCCACTCGGCCGTGTCTGACAGACTAAGCCGGGGAACCACCACACCTCTAGACTTTGCCACAGATCTCTGGCACTTGCAAAAATGCTGCTAAAAAGACACTAGATAGTGTAAAATTGAACTGGTTGATCTGGGAACCTTTTATACCTCAACCCTCCTTAATGTTTTTCTCCCTACATCCCCATCTTTTAGGTTTGTCTCCTTTTCCTTTACCCCCTTTCCTCCACGGCTAAAATTACTCAGCTCCCCAGTGCAGCGCTTTTGAAAGTGAAACGCTTTGCTTTGGGGGGTGTAACGCTGAGGGGATGTGTAAACAGAGAAGACGCTGGCTGCAAGTTTCTCTGTGTCACTGAAGAGACATTTTCAAGCTGCACTGGAAGCCAGCTGGAGGGATGAGAAGGAAAAGGCAGCTCGGAGGCATGTGGGATCACACTGTTAAACTACAGTGCGCCTGTTCGTTAACAGGGACGACAGTTAGTGCCTCCAAACTCCTCCGAGATGCTAGAGAACTTTCGCTGGTTCCTTGCATTCACCACACAATTGCAGGCAGGCAGGCAGGACGAGAGCTCTGCTCTCAGAGCCGCTACGGAGGGCGTCTGGATACAAGTGAGGCCTTAACATATCAGCGACACACAAACAGATCGGCAAGGCGAGAAAATGGAATACAAACAAACTAAGCCAGGGATAAATATGTACACAAACAAGCTGAGAGCCATCAGACAGATGCAGTGCATCATAGACTAGCAGCTTGAAAGCCATTTGCCCCTGCAGGCCAGCCCTGCTCCTGTTCCCAGTGACCAACTTCTTATTTATATCACTTAAACACCGTAGTACAGGTTACAATTCAGACTAAAACACAGGGTGAAACTGGATGAAACACAAGGTGAAACACAGAGTAAAACCAGGTTACGCACAGGGCAAGACACATGGTAAAACAGTGGTTAACCGCAGTGTAACACGCAGAGTAAAACCAGGTTACGCACAGGGTAAGACACATGGTAAAACAGTGGTTAACTGCAGTGTAACACAAAGGGGAAAACAGTGGTTAACCGCAGTGTTACACACAGTAAAACAACATTACACAAAGGGTAATAAGACACGGTGAAACAGCCTAAAACAGAGTAACAAAGAGATTAACCAAAGCCTAAACCACATGGTAGAACACAGGGTAAAACCCCACCCCTTCATTCGCAAGTGACAGAGGTGCTGCTCTCATGGTCATTAGCAGATGTCTTAATCACCATCTAGTCAGCAAGCAGAGAGTCCTTGTCGTGGCTGCGCCTTCCGTGGGGGTTGCCGGCACGTATCCCTTCACTGCTCGGTCGGGGGGGGGCAGCCAGCGGACACTTTAACTCACGCGCGCACAAGAGAAAATCCCTTCTCTCTCTCTCACACACACACACACACACACACACACACACGTAGATGTATAGGTCATAACCTTAAAGGCAGGATGGTCCAGCTGTCGAGAACTACGGGACTATGTGTAAGTAAGTCGAGGCAATAAATGCTTTAAAGAGTTTGACGGAGGTTGCAGAAGGAACTTCAACAACACAACATGCAAGTGGAGAAACACTGCACGGCGTGCAGAAACAACACACACACGCAGGTATGTGTGAGAGCGCGTCAATGCAGCGGTGAGACGTCAGCCGATGTGCCTCGCGGGAATTCATACGTCTCACCCACAGGAGAAACACGTGGAAAAAAAACCACTGCCTTTCGGATTTTTTTTTAATCAATAAGGTGCGGCGTAGAAAAAAAGGCGAATTTAAAATGTTAAAATTGAAATTGAATTACTGCACCAAAAATACACCCAAATATCTTTGCAGTTTGAACTATTTTCATGCTTTAATGCAGAAATTAAAAGTATTTTTATGAATTCCAGCTAGTCCACCAGTCAAGTATTTAATTTAAAATATTGTCAAAGATCAATAGTTTGAGTTCTCGGAGACTGAATCTATTTGAAAAATGAGCTACAACGAGGTTTGTTTGATATATGATGTAAAGCATCTGATATAAAGCATATCCATTTATTTTCAGGAGTCTAACAGCAATATTGCCAATACCTGTCACACACTTTTAAGATCTTCTACAAAAGGGATATATACTTATAAACATGTATTTTAATTTTTAGCAATTTATTACATATCAAATCATTTTTTAAAAAAAGGACGAACCACAACCTGGTGAAAATGTGTCCAGTTTCCACGCTAATGCAACACGAACCCCTTTACAAGGGGGAAAAATTAAACAAATATAGCTTCATTTTGTGCACACAATTTTAAATGAAAATTGACCTGTTATTTTAATTATTATTATGGTTGTTGTTGAATTGCTATTTCACTTGTGCTGATTGGTAAACGAACTGAAATTCTTGCCCTACTGAGCCGCTATAAAGACAAAATGATCCTGAGGGGAGCAGCAAAATTAAAACAGACCACAGATTCACTCTTCAACCGCTAACTGAAAACACCAATAAAAACACGGAAAACTACACCCTGCTCAGGTTTGTGTCCACTGCAGATTTTTTTTTTTTACATTTTAAAGGTACAAAATTAAAAGAAACGCGAGAAGGAAAAAGTTAATTTCCTCCCGAATTGTATTTGTGATGAAAACATTGGACAAAAAATATTGTCTTTATTTTAGACTCTTCCGGCTGAAAATTGCGACTTCAGAACAAAACGGCAGTTATTCACAAAATTTGAGCCGTTGAACTGACTTAATTGTCGGACTTTGCTTTTCAAAATAACCTACAAAAACCAAGATATATGTTTAAAAAAAATTATTACATATATCACAATAATACCAATGAAGTGATGAACTTGCACCTGCTCAGGTGACTATATTGTACCTATTTTAAACATACAATTTCTATATTTAAATACATTCATTTCTCTTCGGGAAGGAGTAATAAATATGTTAATTTTGTGACGTTTCTTTAAAAATAAAGAGTCTTTTTATATATAATTTGCGGGTATATAACAGTAATCTATTATATATGATATGCGTAGTGGAAAACAGAGGCAAGTTTTTTCAAACTGACTCCTACCGTTTATATTTAATTTTCAAAGCAGAACTTCACACATCTATTTGGTAAGAAAAATAAAACAAGATAAAGGAGGAGACGTCATATTAAATAAAAACAAAACTTTTTTTAAATCCCATTCTGCTCTGTTTCAAATGTAGGTAAAAGTGTAACACAAATATGTCACAACTATTACATTTCTTGGTGCTTTGAATCACTTTAAAGGCTCTACAACCAAAACAAAAATAAGAAAAAACGCAATAAAAAACTAATAACGGCACATCGCCAACAGAATGTAACGCAGCAAATAACAGCAGCGACAGGAAAATAACTGTCGTGATTATTTCTCTGCTTTTTCTTTGAAATGCAGTTTCCAATAAGTACATTTCTTTTTTTCAGCAACTGACCTGACAATTAATTCCCTCATCTCTCTTTTGCTGCCACTATTGTGAAAAGATCATATACATTCAAGTGTTTTCTGCCCGTTTCTTTCTTTGAAAATCATACTTGTTTCTTTGTTTCTTAAGCACATAAACAGGACCTGTTAGATTTTTTTATCGGGTTCATATTATAGTACAGTTTACAGGTTGGGCCAGTTACGTTCGGTTTAATTGGTTTAAAATCAATAAATTTAAAAAACCTCGAAATGCAGACAGTGGAAAGAGTATTTCTAAATACTGATTCATTTTTTAAAAAGTGCGTCGTGGAAGTGGCACCAGCTGTGTGGTCTTGCCTTACTGCAAATGGTCTGATTTCAGCCTAAATCGGCCGGACTTTCTTGTTTTTGGCCGGGAACGAGTGGAAAGGAAAGACAAAAACAGGCGTGATGCAACTTATTGTAAGTGAAATAAAGGGCGAACACGGCATGTGGACCAGTCATCATCCCATTCCATCATCATCATCATCATCATCATCAAGCAGCCCTACCTCTCAGACACAAATCACACCGCTTTCGCCCACAGATACATCTCACAATTAATCTTCTGTAGATGTCTTATAATAAATGATGCAGAAGAGTGATAAATAATAGAGCCCCGTGGCTCATTATGTGGCAAAAACAGCGCTAAAAATGATCCGTGCGGGGGGGGTGAGCGCACGTGCCCGCGTTATTGCCGCTCCAGTCAGACGCTACTAGATCGAACGATCGATCACTTCGTAAACGATGCAATTTAAGTTTGCGTTAATACATCTCAGCTCCAATCCAAAGGCTGTTTTATCACTCTTTGTCATCTGTTTTATTATTGTGAATTTTGTTCAAACTGAGGAAATGTAATAAATATTCCGATTATATTTTTACATTAAAATACATAAATTTAAATGTCATACCCAGGGTCGCTTTTCTGTGACGCAGGAGAAGAAATGAGTTGGAACATTTTTGACGTTTTGTTAGATGCTGGTGTAAAAGTTACAGGCAGCTCCAGCTCACTGGTCCCTTGGCTGCAGATCCTGGTCCATCGGCAGCAAAAGTTTCCTTCCAAACTCAGCAGGGACAAATGTAGAGTGTTGTGCAATGGGGGTCCTTAACAAGGAGGCACTGTCCACCATCATCATCCATCATCTCTACTGTGTGCATTCACTCATCTTCCTTTGCTAGACACACACCAGCATGAAGAGGGAAAACACCGCTATCCCTTCCCTCACCGCTAACCCCAACCCTACCACACTGGATTCACCCCTTCCTCCCTTGCCCAAAACAAAACATGGAGAAAGAAACATGTCAGACAATTCACTGATTCGCTTTTGCACACATGCCAGAACTGTATACACACACAAAGGCTCCCACTGTGACAATTTAGGAAATAAGTAAATGACTGTCACTTTTCGCTGTAGTCAAACATTACTCATCACTGTTACTGCCAGTCGTGTTGCCCTCCTCATTGGGTTATGCAGACCCCCAGCACAGAAGGTCAATTAAATGGACGTACTAGGGGAGCCCGGCACACAACCCACAGCTGAGAAGAGCAGTGTAAAAAAGCCTAGATACAGTGACCAAATCTGCAAAATGTAAAAAATCAGAAACAATACAAATTTTGGTGCAAAGCAAAACAAAACTGCTCTGTTCCTCGGGATATCCAAAAACACCGGGATGTCACACAGTCAAGTGAAGATACCGCCTTCGTTCATAATGACATTAGGTGATGGACTGTGATATGAAAATGGCACAAACACACAAAAAACCTCGGCTGACACATAAAGTTTCATGACTGAGGTGCCACTGTGGTGGTACAAAAACAAATAAGGAAACAAAGTGGCAACCCACAACATTTCAAGCACAAGCATGCAGCCACAAATGGCAACGCAAATCATACACACACACTCACACACACACACACAAACAGAGTCACAAAGGAGCAAGCCAACAAGTCCAGAAGTAGCCCATCAGTAAGCTGGCCACAGGCTTACCTGCTGGGACATTCTGAAGAGGAGTGCACTGTCACTGCTGGGCTGCCATGTCCCCATGAACGTGGGCTCAGCGCTCGCGGGTCGCGTGCTGAACTGCATGGAGCTCTCGCAGCTGCCGCCTCTCGCTGTTGACTCGCGTGCCCTCTCTCGCTCTCTGTCTCTCACATCCACTTCTGCCTCCTCTGACTGAAAGTAAAGGTGGATTTGGGTTGGACTTTTTTTTGAGCTAGAGAACAAGAGAGAGAGAGAGAGAGAGCAAGAAAGAGAGGGTGAAGACAGATAGAGAGGGAAAGAGAGAGAGAGAGAGAGAGAGAGAGAGAGAGAGTGAGAGAGCTGGGGGAGAGAGAGAGAATCTCCAGGCTGCAAGTAGCAGAGGAGTGTGCTGTGTTAATTCAGGAGCCGGCAGCCGAGCGCACTTCCTCAGGGGTGTGCGGTAGGAGAGGACAGGATGAGTCGGGCGTTGAAAGGGGGGGGTTAGGGGGCGAAGAGGAGGAGCAGGAGGAGATGGAGGTGATGAGGGAGGGGTATGTCTTTGCTGTGTATCTACCCTGCCTTTCTTCCCTGTCAAGCCATCACACTTGCACTGCATAAGGACCAGCACTCCATCCTAACTGATACCTCCCGGTAGTGCCCCCTCCCCCCCCGAATAAACCCCTGGGTAATTCAGTCAAACCCCCATCCACATGTGCTCACATACAAAATGAGAAACAATGGCTTTGAGCGTAAATGCATACCCTTCCACTCCCCGATGAACCCCAGGCTACAACAGCTAAAAAAAAGCTTCAACATCACAGTCCTTCAACTCCATAACAACTTTAATAAACCCAGCGATACCACAACCCCTCCCCCCGCCTCCCCGCAGCCACCAGACCCATTTGTTCTCACCACTTGTCCCCAGCTCGTGTCTTATCCTCATCGCTGCCACTGAATCAGGTGTGTCGATGTGTCTCCTGCAAGGCGCCCCCTGAGGGGTGTGAAAACCTGGACGTGCCTTGCCCTGTTGGCCCGCCTTGCCCCCCCCCACCCCCCACCCCCCAAATCCCACTTCCACACCGTCTTCCCGCAGCCACCCGTGGATGAGCCGCTGCTGTCCGTCAAGCTGGAGCAGGGCTGAGTCAGCCGTATCGCTGCTCTCCCTGCCGCGGAATGGCAGTGCGCGCTCAGCCCCCCCTCTCCCCCCACCGCAACCCCCAGCCCCCCCCACCCGCCCACTGCTGCGGACCCAGCTCTCTGAGAACAGAGGAGCTGGATGAGCTGACATGCACGGATGGGGGAAGGGAGGCTGTCCCTGCTTTGCTAAGCGCTTGCAGCTCTGTGGGTGAGTGTGTTGCGTGCTCTGCTCTGAACCCACACACCGCAGATAACACACCAGTCCCCTGCTTGATGCCCCTGTCCATGGCAGCTGCACACCTGCAGCAATCCACCAGCCAGCAGAACTGCACTTCCACCTTCCACCTGTCTGTTCTTAACTCCTCCGATGGGTCTGTAACAGTGTGACCTCCCTGACACAGGTGTGCTTCTCCTTGCATTTGTCCAGCGTGGAACGCCAGTCTTGTGACAAGGGCCCCACACTGAGATCTCTGGTTTTGATTTTTTAATGAGCAAAACAGGAGGTATCTGTCCCATTATCACCCAACAGGTCACCTTTCATCTCGCTGTACAAGAAACATAAAAAACACACATTAACTAAACACAAACTTTAGTTTCGTGCCTCTTTTATATTTCGTGCCTCTTTTATGCGTGACAGCTTCGGGTCACTGACTGTTCTTTATTGTATTTCTTTTTTTTTTTTACTTTTTCAACTTTTTTTCAACGGCACTAAAATAACAGACTGTTCACTACAATATGTGCCTGTATAACATATCACAATAATTTTCAAAGGCATTAGAGACAAAAAAAGAATAAACTTTTCATTGCGGCTGCATTTGATGACTTGTGGTATATAATGTCACTTTGAGATGTATGTTAAATTGCAGGAGACAACAGGCCCTGCTTCTAAAAAGCCTCTGTGCTTTGCTAATGACAGCTCCTGCTAACCTTTACGGAGATTATCAGCACGGCATTTACCATAGAACGGCCACCCATTTTTCACGAGGAGACAGAAAAAACAGGATCAACAGCCTCTGACTTAAGAACTTAATACTCCTCTCTGTCCGTCTCTCTCTCTGCCTGCCTCTTTCTCTCTTTGTCACACTCTCCTTCCTGATGCACAGCTGCACCGTCCCCTCTGTGGACATGAGCGAGCTGTCCGACGAGGGCCAGGTCATCAGAGGATCATGGGAAATGACAGGGAGACACTGATGAGGCAGGTGCCAGTGCCGCTGTCCACTTGTACCTCATTTCAAATTTACCTCGACCCTGATATCTACTCCACTTTTACCTCATCCACTTCTCCAGTAAGCAGGATAATGCAGCAATAAACTGGAAAAAAAACCAAATTAAGTCGCAAATATTTCCATCATTTTGTAAAAAAGGCAGTACAAGAAGTTTTGATCAATTGCTCATCCTTTATCCCTGTCTTAGACTCCTCAAACTATAAACTGTACGATTTGTGTTCAAATTCAAACACAAAAATTGGAATAACAGGTATACTTTCTATATAAATACATACAAAAAGCATAAATGGTTTTAAAAACAAGTATGATGTGTAATAAAGCTTATGGAAACCGCGACGTCCGTATTAATAACAAAAATAAATAATTATATTTCAATTCTAATAAACTTTCTCTGTTTTTTCTCTTCCTTTCTCAAGTACCTCTCCATGTTGAAGATAAGCCAGCTACTCAGCTATCGTCGCTCTCATTAATGGCCCTTATTTCTGGGAGGACTGAAGGCTCTGCCAGTAACCCCCCCCTCCCCCTACACTCCCTCTCCCTCCATTCGCTCCAGCAGTTCCTTTGCCTCCACCAGCGGGTGGGTAAAATCAGGCACGCAGCAGAGGCAGCGGGCAGTAACGGCGGTGGGTAGCAGGCCAGCCAGGAACCAGAGGCCCACGGTAATAGACTCCTTTTATTAAAACTATTATTCTGCAGGACTCCACATTCCCCCCCGGGCCGGGGCTGTGTCGAAGCCCACATAATTAACTGCAGGCTTGGCTATGGATCAATTACCAGACAAGGAAGCGATAGTGAAATCAATAGGAGATCATCAGCCACATTAGCAGTGTTGCAACTCATTACGGTGAAGCTGTGCCTGTGCTCACAGGCCCCAGACGCGATGGCAGTTTGGGGTCACTGGCGACTCTAAGGTAAGCTCTTTTCCTCTGTTTACCTGTGTGTTTACTTTCGGGCTTCTGGCCCTGGGACACAGCTGGCTGTGACTAAGCGTGAACATGTGCGTAAAGGCTCGTTCTGCCACCGGTCTGTGGAGTTTACTTAATTTATGGCCTGGGTGCCATGGGATCAATGAGCTCAATACAATGATACCAAGAGCAGGGGAGTGTCGGACTCCCAGTCAGGGTGTCTGGGTCATGCCACTGGAACACTAACTTATAGCCCAAATGTAAGTCAAATTTACCATGCTTATCCGTATTATTGTATAGTCAAATGGCTGGCTATAGCCCACATTTTTCTCAAAAATCCAGGATGTCCTCGTAGTGGGGAATGTCATTTTATCATTTTCTTTTTTTTAAAAAAAACTGTGTTAAGCACCATGTTAAAATTGACAAGGCACAGAACAATGACCAGACTAATGTAATGTAATGCTTTGTATGAATGTGTCACAGAGTAGGCTTTGACAAAGCTACCATCAGGGGGCAGTGTGTGTGCCACACACAAGGTCCGAATGAAGCAATCGATATAATATATTGACAATGGTCTAATCACATTTTGGATTCTGTAATAGCCTGATTAAATAATACAGATTAAAATTTCCAAAACTGTCCAAAACTACTACAGATCAGAAAGTGCAGTAACAGGCAATTGGAGTTGATTGTTCAACAGTTACCGACTTAATTGACAGCCCACCAGCAAGTAGTGTGGTGGTAGCAGCCGTCACCATGCACTCAAAGGCCCCACATTTGAATTCCACCTCCTACTGTAATGACCTTTATCAAGATACATATCCTGAAATGATTCAGTATCAGTCACCCAGCTACATAAATAGGTTAACATTGTCTAGGATAAAAGTGTCAGCTAAATAAATAATGATGATAATCATACTGCGATCATGGTTCAAAACTGCGTGCACTGCATATATTCAGCTAAAATTAAACACAGTTTTGGCTGGTTTGTTTCTTTTTCAGTACTGTAATGTAAAATAGAACTGTTCCGTCAGAAAGTCTATTTAATATTGCTAAAACTATTGTGGTAAACAGTGATGAACTGGACACTTTAACAAGTGAAGCCCATCGGTGAAGCTCATTCAGAAAAAAAAAATCACAGGATGACATATTGCTACCCGGAACTGTCAAAATCCAGTGTGCAAAATATTTACGTGTAACAGACAAAAATATTAGGCGACGTATATTAGTGTGCTTTCATACATATGTGAAACAATATGTTGGATGCTTTGTGTTTATTCAGGCAGTAGCTCCATAAGGCCACTGAGTTCAGCGGTAACTTTACAGGGGATTCTGCTGTAGCTTTTTTCTGCCAGCATGATAAGCGCAGGTCAAGCGTTCGAGCCATTTTGGCTGGTTTTTCATATGGTCAGGTTCAAAATGATTGTGGAGCACTTAAAACAAACAAGGATAAACTTCATCCTTTGTACGAAAACTTAGGAAGCTTTGGCTCTTGCAGACGTGTCATGTTTCTGAAGTTAAGTCTGAACAAATTGTGATGTGGTTCTTACAGGTGACTAAGTAGAAATGCTGTGTACATGCAAAAATTAAGTCAGGTTACAGCTTGATAGAACAACATAAGAGCCACAACCTGCATGCAGCTCAAGGCAAAAGGCAAGATTTTGACTCAGAAATTTTGATGCTGGCATTTCTACCTTTTTTGTTCTGCTAAAAGTAAAACTGCTCTTTCGGTCCAATAAAGGAAGAGAGAAAACCAGGAGATAAGAGGCATAATCTGGGCCAAGATTTAGGAGGGGTTACGGAAGGAGGACAGCAGCAAGGAGAGTGAGATTAGAGGGTAAACAGTAGGTCAGCTCAAGTCCACCTTCTCACTCCATTCCCATAGATGATTCCTGTTGGAGGAGATAACCTGGTTCACAAGGTTGTGCCCCCCTACACCAGGCCCACTGCCCCCAGCTGAGCCCAAGCAGAAGGAGCAGATCAGTGGTTTCTTCATGTGACAGCCAGTAGTGTGTCGATCAGATGGCAGCAGGACAGAACTGTCACTGTTCCCAGCAGGGCCACAAGGCATCATATGACATGCGGTATCAACCTCCAGTACAGAGGGGGGTAGGGGGGAGCAAACCGAGGTCCTCCTCCACCATCGACCCAAACGGCAAGGGCACTGGCTTCAAGGAGCTGTCCCAAAGATATCCCAAACTGACAAGCAGAGTCCAAATTCCAGTGACATGTTCATTCATTCATGTGGATGCTCAGAAGGTGCTTTTATTCTCAGTGCCTAACAAAGCTCCCACTTTCACACTTCATTCATTTATACAGCTGGATAATTTATCTTATGATAACGGTTATCTTATGAATGCTTGCAGTCTATGTCCAGTTTCTTAACCAAGGTATGTTAGCTGCCCTGTACTAAGTTCTAAGTTATCTTCACTGAATCACTGCTGATTTTCACAACAGAGACTTTATTTTGGCACAAGAGCAACTTAATTTAAAATTTTTTTTTCATAGAATATACATTGTATACAGAGACCTCAAATGTGAAGGAAAAAGTGTAACCTGCAGAACATCTTGCCCCACTGAGGTGGAGTGTGGCCCAAACCCTGGCTCCAGTGACTTTGTTGCAGCCAATGCCCCCCAGCTTGGCCCTCTCGCACAAAACCAACAATTAACCAACTGCCCTTTAGCCAAACAGATCTTCTTTGTCTCTTGGTTCCCCAAGAGGAGTAGGGTGGGGAAAGGGAGGCATCCATCTCCCAGCCTAACCATAAGCACTGCATCTCTGCTCACCCGCAAAAGGTCAGACCCGTGACCCAGAGCATCCCGGTGCTAGTGAGGTCCTACACAGCAAAACCTTTACAAAGACTCGGAACTGGGAAAGCACCTCAAAGGCTTTATTCATGAACTCCCGTAGCACAGGGACTGAATTAGAGTACTGCACAGCAATACTGTGGTATAAATCACTCCCACTCCAGGACAACGTGCTTACATTGCATATAGTAATGTTCCATAGTTTAATGGATCAATCAGATATTCAGACACCTAATAACTGGATGGACAAAAATATTAAAGAAAATGTTAGTTGGACAGTCCTTAAAATTAGGCTTAGGCTGTCATTTAGTCACTTACACATCAGTCAGTGCAGCCTTTATTTCTTCAGTGTATTTTTTGATATAGACTACAAAATGGGTCGCATGGAGCTCTTTGAACAAAAGGATGATCCCCTGTTACCATGAAGCTATTTCACTGCAGGAGTGGACTGATCCAGCCAGACAGATTAGCGGGATAAAGTTTCCACCACTGCTCCGTTTCTTCAGACGCCTCACAGGATTTGCGATTCACCTGATTCAACACTGTCATTTATATCTCTGACAAATTTGTTTTTCTTTCTCCTTATTCCCCACAATGCGTTGAATTGAATCAAGATGAAACCCAAAAAAACTTTCCTCCCACAGAAATTCTGCATTCACATAAAGGGAGTAAAATGAAATGATATCAGAGTCTCAGTCTGCAAGAAAAATCTGAGAAATGGATGCATATATTCACTTATAGACAGGGACATACAGAGATTAGAGTATGTACCACTCTGTAAAATCCCTCACCAACTAAAAACCATTTGACTGGTGTACCTGGGCCAATGGAACATGTTTTTCATAATGGTAATTATGTTTTTAATCCACCAAGACACTGTCGCCTGTCCGCACGACACCACACAGAAAAACCTAAGGATCCAGGATGAGCCCTATCTCGGTCTCCAGCCCACAGTAACTTCGTGGTAACCTCAAGTCTCCCTGGAGTCCTGAGTGGTGCTTGTGTCACGCCAATAGAGAATTGCAGAAAACAACTGTGTGTGAGAACTCTTTACCTCTTTCTCCATCTACTCTCCCGGTTTTACTGAAACTTCTTGTCCTGGACACAGTACTTCATTAGACAGAACTCACAGAGCTGTGTAGATTCAAAAAAAAAGACAAAACAGAAAAATAAATGACCTCATGTTGGCTGCTGGCAATAGCACATTTGCACTATGCCAGTTCAGTTACAGATATGAAATTATGACTCGCTTTGAGAGTAGTAGTACAATACTCCTCTTCTGATCACTAAGCTAAGGCGTACTGATGTCGATAAACAGCACGGGTCGATTAAAGGATCTGCACTCAATAAATCAGCTGGCATCTATGAGTCTCGTGAACCCAGTCAGACCGCAAGCTGGACCAGGGCACAATGCAGTAGAATTTTAATAGCTTTGTTATGTGGATCTCATCCTGATGCATTGTTTTCCATGCAGGTTTGCATTAGGTTAGCAGAGGTGTTTGCCAGCATGTTGGCATTGCAGTAACAATACAGCTATATCATCACTTACAGATGATTACAAAGGCTGAGCAACATCTGATACAGTCAGTTCCACGTTTTTTCAGTGTTTTAGGACAGACCACATGTTCTACTTAATGCTTAAGGGACCTTTTATACACTGCATTTTGCACAATATAATATATTTATACTTTTGACACCCTGGAATAGGAACCGGAAAAATAACACAGTGTTTTCAGGGCCAGTCAAGGAGATCTAGCTCAGAATTAACATGTCTGCCTCAACTTGACAACAAATCTAAGTACCTAACTAACCGAAAAGGGTGTGCCAATGCTGAATTAAAACTAAAGCACTGAGCTCCAGCTGAAAAATACTTGAACAAAGGGAAAGAAGGTAGAATTATGACAGGAGCACTCAAATCTCATACGGGGCCATACTGTTAGGCCCACTGAGCAAGGTGCTCAGCACAAAACCATTAAGCTAAAAAGAAATGTGTCGAGCCATGTACTGCTTAGAATAAAGCTGCCTACTGAGAAAATGAGTAACAGGATTCCTGAAAATGACACAAAATTTGTTAGGTTCAGAACGAATAATAATATTCTTTTAATCATGGCAGGTTTCTTAGTCAGCAATAAAGTGTAAATGAAACTGGGAAGTTTATTTCCCAATCGTATAAGACAATCAAAAAAGATAAAAAAAAGCTATCTTGGGCTAAGGCTAAACCTGCCACAGCAGCATTACTTTTTAATACCAGGGGTTACCTTTCCATTCCCTTAAAGCCCCTAATTGAATACCATCGCACACGGCAGTAGAAATCGGCTTAGCGGACACAAAATTATTATTATTCAGCCATCGGGTTTCAATTACTGAGGTTTAAGCACACATGCAGTCATATTAAAACATGCAGGCCGCATGGCCGCGAGCAGTAGCCGCCTCCACTGAAAGCTCTCAATTTGAACACGCTCTTCCATGGAGCTCAGCTGCTTCACTCTGTTATTACATACACAGAGTCCAGAATGCTCATCGGCTTCCCTGAGGGACAGGCTTTGGGTCGGGGGCCATGGGTCTGCAGTGAGGGGCTGCTGTGGTCCCTGCAACTGTAAAGTAATCAGTGAATCTCCTCGAGTTGAACTGTCAAATTCATGAATGCCCTAAATGTCTCTTAATGACTTCTTTTAATGACCTGGCAGGTGACCCACTATGTCAGATGTGCCACATTGCTTCTAAAATCTAAAACCTTCTCATCTCTTTTTGGTGAGGACTGTAGCCCCCACTCCTACTGCCTGTGTGCGTAGAACGCCTTTCGGTAAGTGTTAAAACATACAAGATCCATTATTGCTACAACACGGGGCCTGGAAAGGTTGGGGGGGGGTCCAAATGACAGGCGCAACCATGTGGCCTATTCAGCCATGAAAACGCCCCATTCCTTATTCAGGCCACTGTGTGCCTGGCTTGTCAAAGTGGGTGGTGCGACGATGCGGCACTGTCGGGCCGGTCCAGGCGGCTGCGGAAGGACAGGGGCCACGGGTACTGCGATCGCCTCCCTGTCCCAAGGGACGGCTAAATTATTAACTGCCACTTACACAAGCGGGAAACTGTCGAGAGTAAACCCATTAAAACACTTAGTTCGCTGAACGCTCCTGACATTTTGGTTTTTAAAATCTTTGTCAAAGTCATCAAATTGCCTGAGCTTTTTAAAATTTTATGGTAGGGGGTTATGGTAGCCTTTTTTATGTCAGTGGTCGTGTTGCTGTTCAAAATAAATAAATAAAAACATATATAAATGCATAATTGGGCAAGCGCCGAAGGTGGAAAAGGGCTTTCTTTACCAGAATACTACCGTAAACAGTCACATCGGAAAAGAGCCCCTTAAATGTGCACATCTTCATCAACCCCCTCACTTAGGACTCAGCCAGCTTTGATTTACTGCAGATGAATGAGAGACATATAAGACCCTGTGTGTTTTAATTCAGCAAATTGCTAAAAGGGTGATAAGCCTTTATGTCACTATAACAGCCAATTTTTGTCTCCCGTGATGAGTGGGTGAGGGGTAGTGCCTCAGCTTGATTTGCACTCCTCTTTCTTTTTTGGCCCATTTTTTAATACTTTTTCCCTTCTGGCAGTTTTACCGTATTAATACACTGAGAGCCATTAAATGTGAGAGCTGCAACCTCTGGGAACTTTCGACTGAATATACTGCCCAAGACGCCTCTTACTAGATCAGCTGACAGTGGCCCACCGCTGTCACTCCCAGTTTTTCTTGCATACGAGTGTCATGCTTCTTTGCTGGGAAATAATCTCTCTTTGTTCCTGCACGTTCAATCGAAGAGCCATCGGGCCGTGTGCTTGTCCCGAGACATGCAGGCTGGTGCGCTCACGTCCACATAACGGGTTCTGGCGATGTGGGGCAACACAATGAGTGTCACTATTCAGACAATATGCAAAGAACTTTCCGGCAACCTTTGCCAAGCATTAAGGTCCTTTTTTAAGTAGGCCTATTTTTAAAAGAAACATAAAGTATGCGGTGTGAAATCCTCAGATTTATTGTAACACAAGGGGTCCTAGTTATTACCGTCCATTATGGAAGACGCTGGAGGAGATTCACACAAGGGGTGTGGGATGCTATATCTCATTTGACACTGGGCATAGCACTCCTCAGCAAAACAGAAACATAAAAGGACTTGTCTTGTATGAAATGTTAGCAGGACTGCTAATTGCACTGAGATTCTTCTAATTAACACAAAAAGAAGTCCCCCAAAGGGAGAACAATGGAATGCCTGTGTCGTGAGTTTATAACTTCACAACCTATCTGATTCATTGGCTTAATCAACATCGCTTAAGCTTTGCTGTTATTGTATTCATTTATCTAGTTAAGCGATACCGTTATGTCTGCTGAAAAGCCTGGGAGATCTCTGGTCCGGCTGACACAGGCCAAAAGCACGGGTAACGTTCCAAAAGCCATGATCGATTTTTTTGGCGGTCAAAGGCCCACTGAAGGTGCAAGGTTTTGTAAATTTTTGGGACATCCTCTGCAGCAGGTAGTGCTGGATGAAGGTGATGTCCACCATTCAAAAATGTCTTTTATGACACGATTTGAAGTGTATTACAGTGTATTAATTTAAGGTGCTGCCGTAGTAACATCCAGCAATTGATCTGGAAGCCAATGTGCACTAGCAATGTTTCTGGGCAAAGAGAAGCAAAGCTACTGTCTTCAGCCAGTGCATTTAGCCTTTGACAATGAAGGACTTTCACGGTCATAGCTGACATCTGATGACAGCTGCTATTGGACTACGGATGCTGTAAAAGTAGACCACCCTGTCACAACTCTTGGATCACGAAAAGGTCCCCAACGGCCCTTTAAATCTGTGATCATTAAATGAGCTATCAATGCTGTTCTTAGTCCTACCATTTTCCACACAACATGAGCCATTTAGATTCTTATTTGGGCACTGCGCCACGTGTGCAGCGCTCAGAGGCTAGATTTGGGTCAGGATGCACTGCAGAGTGATGTGACCATTGACCAATGACTGGGATGTCCAGATAGCTTCATTTCTTGCTCTGCTGAGTACTTTCTCACATCACGTTCCTTTGAGTTCTCAACAACTGGGCTTCCTTTCACTGGTGCCAGTTTGGACACACACCAGGCTGAGACAGATTACACAAAACAGCATATCAAACATAATCAATCTTGAACTCCTGGAAGGCATCAAAGAGTAATTACTGCAATCTAGGTGAGTTCTGGCAGAGCTAGCATTTTGCCACTGTGGTTCACTCAAACCCAAGCTGCCATTAGCTTCCAGATTACTGTTTTAGAAGTCTATACAAGTACCATTGTTCATCATTAAACAACAGCCCTATGAAGAGAAGCCTGAAAAGGAAACAGTTTCTTGGGGGCCATTGCTATCCCATGGTGCCCTGCAGCCTAAGCCTCCATTGCTCCTGGTGATGAAAGGTGATCTGGTCTAAAACAAATCCTCATCAATGTTTCCAGATGTTCAAACTCACTCCAAAAGGTAGCTTATTAATTGCATCATTAAACCAAAGTGATTGTTGCCCTTATAACCTTACCAATCTGTGTCAACATATTCAGTCAAAGGACTTTTTAAGGACCTGTGCCTCGGGCGCTATCGATTAGCAAAATAACACCATGTAGAGAGAGGACTTGTGACCTAAACGATTCCAGGTTCAAGGCCCAAAGGGGGGGGGTTAAGTTCACACGTTCTGTCAATGTTGTCTTTAAAAGATGCTTCATTATTCCAAAATCTAATTTAACTCACAAAGAAATCAAAGGAAAAATCCTAATCCAATTACAATAAATTTATTTGGTGAAATTCTGGAAAAACAATATTACATACAAGAAGAAAAGAGAAAAAGGTAGCGTATAACTCAGTTCAAACTTTTTTTAAATTTTAATAATAGAACTTGTATTGATGTCCAGCTTCACAATGTAACATCAAACAAAGAGGACAGTGATCACTGTGCAGACTGCAGGACTTCCTATTACTAGAGCTGAAACGGAATTCTGTATTCTGTTTTGACAGCTGTTTCCAGCATGTTCTATGCCGCTCTATTGTATGTCATTACTGTGTTACATTTTGCATGTAAGCTAATAAATTAATGACGCAAAGGTGGCACGAATCTTTCCAGGAACACACTGAGATACGAGAAACATCAGATTCATGTATGAATGGTAAACAATTTCTAATTGTGCCAAAAAACCGCACTCTTGGGTCAGTTCTGATCAGTGCATTGTGGCTAAAAATATTTACTACCCTCTAGTCTTTTTTTATATAAACCAAAGATTTATATTTTATTCACAGTCTTTTTCTACTACTGACTATGTCATTAATGTTACATACATGTTCATTTAACACAACTGTCTTAGGAGACAGTGTTACAGTGTCAGATTTGTAAGCTAAATTACTTATTACAGTAATTATTACAGTAATTTATTCAATTTACCCTGTTACTGAAGGGTATGACAGCAGGAGCAGGGATTTTTTTTCAGTGGTGGGCCTTTCAACTGCAAGATGACAATTCTATCCACTGTGCTACCTGCTACCCCAATAGGAGGCAGGAAATAAATAAACAAGTTTATAAGCTGCATGTAACATATTTATATGTAACAAAGAAATCTGGGGTGAGCTTAACTCTTAGTGACATGTTTTTAAATGTTTTTAATTTTAATAATTTATCTGTTTTTATAAGCCAGGGAGTATTTTAAAATAAGTGCGGTTTTCTCACAAATATGTTTTTTAATATTCCAAGTATTGCTACATCAGGGTCACTTGTGTCATATCAGGGTGGTGAGAATTCCTAAACATAGCAAGAGCAAGCCAAGGTTACAGTGCAGACGGCTGTGAGACTAAACACTGTCCTGAAATCGAGCACAGCCTGGGCCTCTAGTGTTTACAGACAATTACAGTATGGAAGGAACACAAAGATGAGAATGAGAAAAACAGGCAATTGTGTTGAGCTGGCCGTGTCACAGACTGGAGCGTACAGTCAACAAGCTCAAACTCCTTCATTTACTGACCCCTTTACAGGACAATCCACAATCCACAATAAATCATTGGCAAGCAAAGTGAAAATGGTTTCAAAATAAGACAGACAACTGAAACTCACGGCAGAGTCAACTTCTGGCAAGTCATTTGTTTCTTCCCTCTCTAACATTTCTGTCCCAGCTGGTTTTACAGATGACATTTAAGATCTTATATGACTCTTTGAAGACGTAATAACGACATAGCTCCAGTACTTTTGCTAATACAGCAGCCTGGTGTATGTCAGCATCGGCAATTCAGAGACACTGTGAACAGCTTACCCTTTGTCATAATCCCGCTGTTTGTTTCCTGTCCTTGACCAGCTGCTGTTCAACTTATCGATACACGAACATCTCACAACAGCAGTGATCCCTTCTTGTTCTGCCAATACCAGCAAAGCCACTGATGGAAAGTGTGTGGATCTAGGCAGCGGGTGCAAGGCGGCAGCGATCCAACGCTGGCCGCTGAGGGCCTTGAGAGCCATCCGTCATTCTTCATGCGTGTAGTACACTGGCTAACTACAGCACAGAGGCCCACCACAGCGCCTGTGCTGCACCGCATTTTAATGACCAGGTTCGTCGTGCGCAGAAAGTCGGGCTGCCGGCCTTCAGGGGGCTCTGATCGCGTTTCCTTGGCCCCCACTTACACGCACAAAGGGAGCAGCTTTAGCCTAATTAGTCATGGTATTTTTGTGGCTTGTTTGCTTAAATTTGCAATGTGTGATCTGAATTAAAATATGGCTCAGTACTTGTTCCTAATAAAAAAAGTTAACCTTGCCCCCCCCGCCTACATTCCCACTCATACGAAAGTAATTTAGCTCCAGAAAAACCTACATTCTTCAGGCCTGCTCTTCTCAGCGGGTGTCCTTGAGCGCTGGTAATTGCTTCCATGCAAGACCACTACCTCACGTACATTTGTGCATGGCAGTGCTCTGATCCCCTGTGACAGTGCCATCCGTTTTCCCCAAGAACTCAGCCTTTTCCAGGACACTCTGTATGATGTTCCAAGCTGCGGGCAGCCTTTATTCTCCCCACTCTATGTTTTGTGCCAGTAATGGTCTTTGCTACTGATGTTTCATGTTTCGCAGTTGTTAAAAAAAGGCTCTCCTCAGTTCCTAAAGTCCTGCTTCGTCTCTCGGTTCTAGAAAGCAAGAACACAAAACACTACGTTTCCGCAATTTATAGAGCCAGACTTTGAGGTGTTGCAGACTTGATTTCCATGTTTATTACCTTTTTTTATTCTTTACGGACAAGTAATCTCACAGTTGGACTATAACTTGTTCTGCCTGACAAAGATCTCCAGTGAATGCAGAGCATCATATGGAATTTCACACACACTAAAATGCACACTCACACTCCTCAGTAAGACGCTATCACAGAAAAACCTCCTCAATATCTACGCCAACTTACAACCTCCCTTGGCCACCCTTACTGCTAACTGGCCACGTTTGTCTGTCAGATGAGACACATCACAATGGAGACATTTTAGATCACTGTTATGATTTCCCGTAATAAATTAATCTCCCACAGTAATAAACTTCGCATACAAAAGCATATGCAATAAAAAGACATGTAAAAAGTCCTCTGTCTTGTGCAATATACGTGGGGTCTGATTCCCATCCAAGATCAGCCACATCTCTGTCTTGCATCTAAAGCTCAGTTTGCTGGATCACTTAAATGACTATAAATTAAAATAATTAAATTAACTTATAAATTAAGTGCTGTAAATATGACAGATTCATTCTGCAGATTCACATTCATGGATCCACAGTTAAGTGATGTCAGTTAATACTATGCCCTACCATTGTTTTAATAGGTGGAAAAACGCGGTGGTGTGGTGCTCCTGTTGCGAAACAGCCAAGGGACCACACAGATTTTGAGGGAGAAAACTTCCCTTTTTCGAGGGATTTACAACTCAGAGAATCAGATTTCCTCCTTTCCCTGGTACCTCATGCAGGTCCTTGTAATAAATTAAAATACTGACCCTCAGGCAATTGACAATGCATAAAATCTTAATATGGGCCTTAACCATTTCACTTTTCAGACATTTTTTATTTTGTGAAGTTGTCCGAGCACCATGATACATGGATTTTTTAACACAACTACCTTTGTTCTTCTGAACAGAGTAAATTTCCTCTAGACAAAATCAAGAGAAATAACAATTTGGCAAATGCCTACATGGGTCAAATAAAGGTGCATTTTACTTCCAAACTATTTAACTATTTGCGTGTCTGTCATGTAACTGGAAGCACTTACACATTATGGGTTACATCTTTAAGTGACCGTTTTATGCAAAAGTCGATGTTGGAATACTAAGACACGAAGTTCAGACAAAGATCTATGGCTGTAGAGTGGAACAAATGTTCAGGACACAAATTTAACATGAGAGATTGTGTAGGATTTTATATTTAAACAATCGCCTGGTTAAAAAAGGACTGACGTGTGAGGTTGCCATCCTACAAGGAGGTGGCTAATCGTGAAGGACCCAGAACCTTCTTGCGAAGTCTCACAGTTGCACCTTTATTGTGATGACATATTTTGGCAGTGGTAGGGCATGTCCCACAAGCCCCACTAGGGAGGCTTCCCTCATCCACAATGCAACTGCATTTGCACAGTTCTCACAGAAAATCCACTCTGAAAGGGGAATATCAATAACAACAAAGAGGAATCTTACAGCAGTGATCAGAAAGCCTTATTTCTACATGTGCACAGGTGTTTCTCTGCTCCAATAAATGTACCATTTCAAAGAGACAGACTGCTCAGCAGAGGTGCTAAAGAAAAAGTGAAAATGCCCACCCCCTCAGCTGTGTTGTCTATATCCAGTACACTAGAACACATCACTGTGGAGTCTTTGTGGATGTTTTTGCCACCAACCACAATTTTGTAGACCGAGTTCCCACTTGTGGTCCACAAGACGACTGTATCATCTGCCTGACAGAATGAGACCACACAAGCACCACTGAAAACAAAAACATGTTCTGTAGTGTAAAGAGCCATGAAAAAAAATATTTGCTGTGCATGAGCGCACCTGAGGTACACTGATGGTAAAATGGTTTTATGCATATTTACTTCCTGGCCCATATTACCGGCAGGTTACTCAAGAATGGGGAAAGGACACTGCCACCTCACACTGCCTCACACTACCTCACACTGCCACACACTACCTCACACCACCTCACACCGCCTCACACTGCCATACACTACCTCACACCGCCACACACTACCTCACACCGCCTCACACTACCTCACTGTTTTCCATCTAAAACCAGCCACAATTTCTGACCTTAAACCGATACTTACAACACGAGGAATTATTATGAAAACACAAGTTCACGAGGTTGATGAAATGGCTGGAGTGTTACTTTATGTAAACATCTATATGATCATTCCAATTACTGGTTATGCCAATAAAGAGCCGGTGTGGTAGATAATGTATCCAACTAAGCCAGCATTCATACACTGTGTTCTGAGGTTTCCTGGATTCTGGGACACAGAGCTGGCAGGGTCCAGCAATCACAGTTAACAGAGAATGCCACCACGAGCCTGGCTCCCCACGCTAATAGCATCCATTAACCTAGTCGCTGTTTGAGGAGCACTGAGACTCTCCAGTGGTCCCACAACAGGTCTCTCCCCCTCCCAGCCTCCGCCTCCACATTCCATCAAGGTCCCAAACTTCATTTTACAGATGTGATCACATGCCACCTGCTAGGCCCTGTCTTCCCCACTGGGACCATTGGAATAAAAGGGGAACCTTCTGACTCACAAATCCAAGGAAAGGCAACATGACAGTAGAGCCAGAAACTCGCAAAATAATCAGTTACTCAGAGGATTTATTTCACTCTAATGACAGGGATAAGCAGATACTACTCTGGTCCTAAATGGTGAAAGACAAACCATTACATTAAGCCAGTATAAAGAGCCTTTATAAGGTTACACATAGTCAGTTTTGACTAAATCGGGGGAAAGAGAAGATATTTCATAGTGGGAGGACAGTATTCAGCCCTTAATTCTTTCAAGCATGGCTAATGCTGAATGTGTGTAATTGACCCATTTGAGAGGAATAAATAAAGACTCCCTCCTAAGTTTTACATCTCAGCCCCTTCACTCGCCAGAAGATGGTTTGTCTCAATCGTCAGACCGCATGCATGTTTACTGCAGCTCCAGTGAGCTCATGTCATGTTCAATTGAATGAGGACAGAAAGGTGATAATTACTGCTGAGGGGCCATTAGAGCAGAGTCTCTGCACTGCAAGGAGCCGGTGGAGTTAACTGATGGGCCAGCGGGCCACTGACACATCTCCCCCGGCTCTTTCACAGCATATTCACTTTTTCTGAGCTATCAGGCGTTCCCTGCTTGGTGTATGCGGCCAGGGGGTCTGGAAGGACGTACGACCTCTTTGCAAGTCATCTAGTACAGAGAAAGGTGTTCTAGGCATTTTAAGGACTGTGGGGGTATCGGGGGGTAACTCGTGCGTGGAGGGTTATTCTAATACATCACTCTGTGTTCACATTAAATCCAACGTGTTTCATGTTTCTCATCTGTTCCATTACATGTGTGTGCGTGTATGTATCCTTGGCAACTGGCGAAGTCCTGTAGGAGCAACTTAGAGCTGAGGATCAAATGCAACATTGTGGTCCCTGGTCAAGTTTTGCAACTGTCACCTCTACCCTGTCACCTCCTGCTAATAACAAAGACACCCATTTGTCTGTGTTCTCCTCCACATAGGGAGGGAGTCATTTTAAGACAAACTGTATGTGTCTCAATGTCTATTCCAATGTCCTTGTGAGGTTCTTCACAATGACATGCTTTAATGCCACCCCCCGCTCGCCCAGTGGAAACTCTGGATTTCCAAGGTCATGGTTGTCTAAATGTCTACATGTGTTCACCCAACTTCTACAGTTGCATTTAGACCAGGTTCTGAAGCTCTGCTGTGTCTAAGCAGACATGATGAGCATTAGCATTTCACTTGCCCAAGGCAGCTGTCCTGGCTGCCAGGGGCATTGCTACCGGCACAGCTCTACTTCATTAAAATAATACAATAAATATAACACAATTAAATGAAAAGTAATAAATAAACATTATGTCCACGCAGATTGCTAAACAGGCTTCACTGTGTTTCTGGTGTTATAGGTTGCTCTAGAACCTGGACTTGTGAGGACAACCATTACCTTCACTAACATGTAGGTTTGGTCACTTACCTGCATGTTTGTGGGATGGGGTAAAAGGGCAGAAACAAAACACTTACCTTTAATGGAACAGGAGGTATCAGGGCCACCAAAGCAGAGGCACACGAATCATGGAAATAAGAAAACAGAGACATTCTGGTCAGGTAGGGTGAATCTTATAAAGGAACCAGAGTGTTATCTATTTTGTATAACTGTTAAGAGTTACAGATGCTTCTATTTATAAAGTTACTGCAGGATCGGGGCTAGCTGTACATATTGAAGGTACTTTTGTTCGTACACAGTTACAGCGGGTGTTTCAGAAACTGCTCTTGGTAGTTTTAGGGAGTGTTCAGTATGTGAGCACAAAGCCCCTAAAAAACCAGCACATGCAGTGGAATAAGCACTGGAATTCAGGTAGTATTCTTCTGACATAATCGTCTCAATAAGTGCATTTTAAAACTAGATGTAACTTAATACGAGGGCAATTTATTGCTGCATCAAGAAACTGCTTTCCTTGAAATCAAAAGAAAATCTATAGATTGGATTTTCCATTGTTCACTTTAGTCGCATTTGTTCTTTAGAGCGGTTTCCTACATTATACAAACACATGAACACAGGAAAATGCAGGTGAAAAAATCAAAATATACCACAAAAAAAACAAAAAAGCAGTTAACGCATTGTTTTAAAGCACACACTGTAAATAAAATACTCATTATTTCTCACAACCAGCAGAGTGCACCTAATGACAGCTGTTAAATGAGAAGCAAATTATACGTTAAATTAAGGTGCCTCACGAATATTTTGAATACAAGCCTCCTTTAAATGAGCCACCACGCCTGGTGGCAGTAATGAGAAAATGGCAGTGGGAGGAAGGACAGGCAATTAGACTCCAGTGGAGCCCCACTGGACACAGAGTGATTTAGCTGAAAGCTGCCTGGAGCTCCGGATGGCTGTCCCCGCCACGGCCCGTTCGGCTGGTGACAGCCATCCAGATGTCAATCGCATTACCATCCATTTACAGCTGATTTACTGGCGTCAACCACAATATTCCCTTGCATTTGAGACAGAAAGGCACGTAGGGGTGTGACGCGGGTACTTGTCCTCTTCTGGAACCCCCAATGGTTGGGGGAGGGGAGAAGGGTTCCGCTCAATCTCATCGCATGGCTGACCTGCCCACCTCCCAAATGCCGTGAAGAGTGGGGTGGGGCCAGGGTGGGTTTAGGGTGGAGAAGTGGCAATCCCATGTGGCATAGGGAAGGTACCATACAACCTGACCAGCTACAGAAAACAAACATGGCACCAGAAAAGCACAGACAGGCGTTTCCATATGCCCGCACAGTGTTTATTATTATGCCATTATGTGCAATTATGTACCTAATTATGAAAATGCTCGTCACAGACTTCTTCACAGGCCAGAACAACTGAATCCCATTTATTTAACTTCTATGCACATTACAGCAGACAGCTTCATTTGCTTCCAAGATTGTAAGGTACAAACCACAGAGCCTGTCTAGTGCAGAGCTCAATTCACCAGCAACCCGGCACCTACAAGACAGATATCAAAGTGAGCGGCTTATCATTAATTAGCTCTTTCTACAGCCGCTTAAAGGCTGCATCTCGTTCAACAGTTTTTTAATAGTCTGATAAATAGATTGTCTTTTTAGTACAGCATTAATCATGGAATTTAATTATCACCCTCTATTATTGATCACTCTAAATCACATGCGATTATATTTTTTTGTGATTATGGAAAGAGAGATCCAGAGGTGGCGGGTAGGACACTGGTGGAGAGGATGTATGTCATTCATTCTGCAGCCAGTTGGGTCTTTTTTTTCTGACAAGTTTCAGAAATGAAAGGAGTGATGTAAATACAAGAACAAAGGCATAAATAAAACACAATCAGCAGTGAATGCCAAATCAGTTGGTAGCATTAACTAAATCATGAGGAAAAATACTGCAGCATTGGACAAGTTTAAAGGTTACTATTAAAGTCTGGCATCTAAATAAGGACTGCAGGCCAATTTCAAAGAGATATTTTAATGACCTCCTCTGCATCACCACAGCATACCAGCAGGGGGGTTAGATTAGGAGGGAGTTGCTGGCAGAAGATTATAGCTCACCTAAAGATATTACACAGGAAAAAAATGGAAAAAAAACATTTTTTAAACTGTTCCGACTGATGTGGCTTGACTCAATTTTGAACGTGTAGAGACAATTTGGCGCCTGAGGCCAGGAGTGTCTGTATTGGAGAAGAAGGCAAACGAAGGCGGCAGCCTCTAAGTCGACGTTTGCCTTCAGTGTTAAAGTGTGCTGACATGAAAATGTGCCCTACACACCTTGCCTGAAAGACGCCCTTAATTAGTATGAAAGGGGTAGACATGAAACTCCTACCTTCAAACCCTTACTGTTTCAAAAGTTTTTTTTTCCTCTTTTTTTATAATAATGACTTCACAGAACCTCTGTGATGCATGCCTCATTTTCCTTGTTTTGGAACTTTGCTAGTGAGACAACCAATGGGGAGTTTAGAGTCCACAGGTGAGGCAAAGAGCGCAGGGAGAGAGGGAGGTACTGGAGGAATCTGGGGCAACCTGCCACCAGTGGTGGCCTGAGGATCATAAAGAGGATGTCAGGACACGCTATGCACTTAAACAGGGTCTGTATCCAGCTACTCTGTGCCCCTTGGCTGAGGAGTTTCTGGGGCAAAAGGAAACAAAATGCCTTGTGTGCGTTGCTGACTCAGCTGCACGCAAGCACAAACTTACACTCTCCCCAAAATGTATGCATGGGTATGGGGTGTGTGGGGCAGTTTGAAATACAGCCTGTCACAGAACCTGCCCCCCCCATGCAGCCCCTGCTGCTGGTCCTGTCGTGACAAGACAAGGCGCCGCACCTCAGACTCCTTTGCTTGGAGCTACACAGAGAAAGAGAGATGGGACAGGCCAACGGGAATGAACAAAAAACAAATCTGTATGTCACATGCAAAGCACTTTTGTAATTGAAAATACAATTTTCTAGAGATAAGCAACCACTTTATTTATTCAATTGCCTCATTCATCTCAGTACTTGTATTGTTTCGGTTTTAATGGTAATTGCTCATGGTGCAGGTAATCCAGGGGCCACCGCACAGGAACAGGCAGTCCACTGGCAAGCATACACAGAGCAAAGTTTGCAGCTTCCCGGATGAACCATTGTTGAACATCAGAGCTGGCTTCCATGTGGTGGGGTGAGAGGGGCGAGGGGAGAAGATCCTGGGGCAGAATGCTGCAATCACCTTCTACCTGCTGGAACATGAGCCCGACTCAATTCGGCAATCAGTCCCAAGGAATCAGGGTGACATTTCCAAGCCTCTGTGCCTCCCGCCCCTGCATCCTTCTCCCCCCACCATGATGTCATCCACCATCCGCCATGCTCTAAAGCCTCCCATTCTACCTAATGTGTTATTAGGGAAAGCAGGAATTAGCCATGCTGCTTCAGGGTATATGCCTACCGTTGGTGGCTGTTAGCATTACTCAGTGTCCTTTCTGTAAGAAAGAGAAAGTTAATACCAGGATGTACCCTGTCATGATCGCCAAGCACTTAGCAAAGCTTCCTCCAGCAGTTAAAGTCTGATTGCAGATAATTGGCAGGCCCTCACCAGCAGTTACGCCAAGGCCTGGGGCGGGGCCCCAAAGATGGGGGAGATTAGGTCTCTAAAGCGTCTGACCACACAAAGTGGGCTTTTAAGATGTCGGCCAAAACCCACCATCTACCGGCAGGACACAGAGGGCCCTGTCTGGAGCACCCTGACCTCTACCAATCCATGTCCTCTCCGCTTGATTCCCCATGTTCAACCTAGTAATGTCCCAGCGGCCTCAGACAGCTGTCAATTAGAACAGACCGGCCGATCCGCCAAGCTCTTCCCACGTTGACGGAGGGGAAGGGTAGCATCACTTCTGCTCTTCCACCCATGCCCACAACAAATTTTTGGGGACAGGACAATGCTGAAATAGAGCAGGGTATACAAAACATTTCTGCAGTACAGGCCATTGGCTCCATGTATGTAGGTGGTAGCAACACTCTTATCTTGAAATGAAAACTCGCCAGTTGTGCAGTATCACCTGGTTCGATAAAACACTGCCAGCTTTAGAGACACTTAATAAGTGAGTACTTGGCCTGGCAGTGCTTCTACTCCAGGAATCTGGGGCAATGAAAGTCAGGCACATTTGCATGTGCACAGTGCACAAAACAGAATCAACACAATGAGAGTGGAAAGGTGTGATTTTCAAATTTTCTAAGGTAGTTAGATGAATTGTCCAGCAGCACTGAGTACCCAGAAGAAACAGACATCTATGTTTTGAGAAAAGTAACATAAGTCAGTAACAGTAAGTAACAGTAAATGAGCTTAAAGCTATTCTTAAGTAGCCCTGAGAATTTTCACCGATTGATCACAGGGACAGAAAACAAAAAGAGAACAAGTCATTTAGACCACAAACATACACTATAACAGCATGAAAAACAGTGTTCCAGTCTTCAGTACTCCTATTGTCAACAAGATTTATGGGAATGCAAACTGCACAGGTCACATCTGACAGGCCACCCATAAATCAAATGATTTGGACTCTCCACAGTACCAGAACCTCTATCAAATTATCAAGACACCTTAAAAGTAGAGGATCATGTCAAAGCAGTCAGACAGCTGTCACCCAATCAGAATGTCAGTTGTGAGTGTGCAGAAAAGTTGAACCCAACCAGAGAGTCAAGAGGTCAAACTGGTATAACCCAAACAGAAGCTCAGGTCTGAATGGTGCAGGCAGGTCTCGACCAGTCCACACAGTGGTTTCCCCTAGCTTACTAGGAGAGCAACCATCAGCAGATAGCAGTGGCACAGGACCTGCCGCCTAACCTTCTCAATGGCAGGAAATCCCTCAGATGTTTTTCTGATGCAGCGGTAACCATAAGTCTAGTGAGAGGGGCCAACTGTTCCTCCAGGTTTTAGCAAGAGAGAGGGAGATGGGTGCACATGGCAGACAGGTCAGCCCAGGGCATCTAATTCTTGGCATTTTTTTGCCAATCCCAAAGTCCATTTCCTGCAAAGCTGCACTGATGATAAGTGTTAGAGAAGACACTGGTCCCATTCACAGCATGAGGGTATACAAACCACCCCAACATCATTGTCCCCTTCTCCTAAAACCCCTCCCTCTACAGCCCTTCCCTCTCACCCGCTTTACTGTTTCTCTCCTCCTGGTTATCCACCGATCCCCAAAACCCCCTACACACCCCAAACCTGTTCTGTGCCATTCCAAATACCTGTCTCCTAGACAGCTGACAGCTAGAAGACATACAATAGAAGTAATAATGATATTCTGGACCTACTAAACTCCACCATGTCTTTGTTTGAATGCTGCTGTTCATTCAGTCTGACTCATTTCAAGTAATGAACATATAGTGTGTAATACTACAAGCATACTTTTCACAGTTATGGGGTGTGAGAATTTTCTGTGTGCTCATACTGAGGATGATGCAGTATGAAAAAGTATGGAGCAGAGCACAAGTGAAGTTAAACTATTGTGACAAAAACATAATATAATTTATTGTGTATTGAGGTAACATTTAGAAGAAAACTAAACATTGCACAATCCTCCTGAAAAGCCTCTTGATAGGGCATCAAAGTGCCCCTGGATTCAAATCACACATCCACATTATTACTATTAATAGCTACAGCAGTATTACTGCGTAACATTTTGTACTGTGGTCAGTTTGGTCAGCATTAATCACACCACTGGCATGAGAAATTGCCACATCTCGCAGGTGTCGGAGAATATCGTGGTACAATCTGGTTGTACTAATTTATTTGAGTGCAAGGCCATTTGACTGGTCAGTGTAAGGCGGAAGGTACAAAGTTCTGGCCGCGCTGTGGTTGTGAGTCATGCCAGCGAAGCAGACCGAACAAAAAGCAGATGTCTGCGCGCAATTAAAAGAAATGAAAGCACCGTAACCCAACCGCTCACGGGTAATGAGATCACCTGTCCCTGAAGGTGATCCAGCCGCCAAACAGTGATAACCACATGTGGTCTGCCCCATTTGTGGGTCAAGGGAGATACGGTCCAGAGAGTCCTTAAAATGGGGGATGCAGAGTAGGGGGCGAGTGCTAAGCCCTGCTGCCTTCGCACTGTGCCCTGCACCCTCTTAGTGACCCAACTTACCCCCTGGGTCCCCCCTAGAAGGTATTACTCAAACATCCAAAAAGGGCTGAATTTCCTCCAGTTACAGGACTACTGTGTTAATTCTTATGAATAAATTCATTTGATGTCAAAAAACACATACGTAAGGGTAACATTCAATTTTTTTCTCTAACACATTTACATCTTTTTTTCTGTGACATTAGTATACAAACAAAAGGAAAACAGTAAAAGTAAAAGCATAATAATAGTTTTGGCAGCTAAATGTGCTCCTTTAACAGATCACAACTGAAGTGGGCAGAAGGAACAGGGAGGAGTGAGGGCAAAAGCGGATAATTGGGGAGCAATCCAGAGTAGCTGACAAAGTGGTTTTAGTCGGATCAGACAGGCACGCCGACGGGCTGGGGACACCTCCTTGAGCGCATCATCATTACCCAACAAGCAGTCAAAACAGCTGCCGTCGAGCACGTCGCTGCAAATCACTGGGTTGTTCTTTCGACTCAAGCGCCGCCGCAGTCTGCCAGAGAACTCGGAGACTGAGCGATGACAAGAGGTGAAAACAAAAACAAGAAAACAGTGGAGTGCTCATACGGAGAGTACTGCCAGACTGACGGATCGCAGCATGTTTCGCAGATCAACATTCAAAACATCAGTTCAGTTTTATAAATATTAATATACACTTCTGGTCAACGTTACTGGCACCCTTGCATTTTAGGTATATCATGTATAGTATCTTCGGAAATAACTGGAAATTTACCAACTTTTGATTATTGCAATGTTTTAATAGGATAGCAAAGTTAAACAGGAAAAAAGATGTCTGTTCAAACTTACATGAAGTTTTTTTCACAGATGGAAAAAATACGACCTGGACGGTATTAAAGGCACCCTTTCCTAATACCTGGTAACACAACCTTTTGCAATGATGACGGCTCCAAACGTTTCATACAGCAAGCTTCTTGCACCTTTCTGCTGGTAGTTTCTCCCATTCTTAAATTGCAATTTGTTCTTGCTCTTGAATATTTGCAGAATTCCATTTAGCAATGGCAGATTTCTACTCTTTTCAAAAGTTTTCAGTCAGATTGAGATCAGTACTCAGTGCTGGCCAGTCCATTTTTTCCTTTTTAACCATTCTTCTGTGCTTTTGGATGTGTGTTTTGGGTCATTGTCCTGCTGGAGGACCCATGATCTTCAACCCATAACTAATTCTCTTGGTCACACATTTCACTCTAAAATGCTCTGGCGGTCCTGTGATTTCATGATTCCCTTATTACATTCAAGCTCTCTAGTACCAGAGGAATCAAAGTAACCCCACGACATTATGGAACCTCTGCCTTATTTAACTGTATATAGGGTGTTGTTTTCCTCATAAGCTTCATTTTGTTACCTATAAACAAATCTCTGACCTGCATCGCCAAAGAGCTCTATTTTGGGTTCATAAGTCTACAGAACATCTTCTCAGAAGGATGTTTTCTTTAGGTAGGTATTGGCCCAGATCAGTCTTCCTTTTTATTCAGTGATGGAGTCCTCCTTTTTCCATAAAACCCTTCTCAGTTATAGTGTGACGCGTATGGTACGGGTTGAAACGCTCACTCCAAATCACTCCAGGTCAGCTTTAAACTCTTTGGATGTTTTATGAGATGTTTTTTCAACAGTTGGCAGCCACTTTTGAAGATTTCTTTGATCAATTCTCCTCTTCCCACAATGTCCTGGGAGGATCTTGACAGATGTATGAGCAACAACCTTCTTAATTATATTGCAAACTGTGGTAACAGGGGTGCCAAGGTCTCTGGCGATAGCCTTGTCCCATTCTGAATTATTATGTTTTGTGATAATAGTTGGATTTTGACTATCTTAGACAGCTCTCTTGTCATTATCAAAAAGGAACAGAGAATGAAAGTGATCTTTTTTAAACCTTAAATAAATCATTCATTGGTTAATCATTGGTTAATTCATGACACGTGAGTCCTGGCAGTTTATCTCAGGTAAATCTAATTTCACTGTAGTGAGAATCTAGTTCTAATCAAATGTTTGAATTGTTCTAAATGGTCCTGATAACTGTGTCATGGCAACGTTTCCATTCTTATACTCGTTTCTACACATCCTTTTAAAAATTTTATGGCTTTATCCTGTGCTGTATCACACATATGAGTGTATACAGATCTAAGCTGTTTCACTGCCCACTTTTTCAGGAGACACTATACATGATATACTAAAAATGCAAAGGTGCTAATAATGTTCACCAGAACTGTATTTATGTAAAAAATTTATTTTACACGTATGGCAAGATTTAAGTGAGCATTTTATACAATTAAAACAGTATAAATGGGAAAATAATTTTGACCTTGGAGAAAAGCATTAGCTAAATAAATCACCGATCTTTGTTTTCCTCCTTTGACATAATCTCTGAATACACACTACATTTGGGTATTGTGACTATTTACTCACATGACTTACGACTCCCTCCCACATGGGAACAGTAAGAACACCTAAAAAACATTGCCCAGCCCCCCCCAGACAGATAGCAAGGTACCCTCAACAGTTCCCCCTGGCTCCTGCCCACCCCAAAAGAGCAGGGTACATTCCAGAATCCAGGAACTAATCCCTCACAGCTGCATCCTGGTCCTCCAGCCCACATGTGAAGGCTGCATATCTCACAAGCCACTGCTCGTGGGCAAAGTCTCCCTGCCAATCTCTCCCTTCCACTGCACTTCCACTGCAGAATGAGCTCCAGAAGGTCAGGGAGTCCCCAGGGTCCTGGTTCAAGAGCAAAGTGTGTGACACAGCCTGCCCAAACAAAGCACACGTTCCTCACATCCACAGCAAGGGGGACTTTCCAAAGCATCAGCATTACTGCAAAGGTGGGACAGCTGCTCCTTGCTTAAGTGTGATGGGAATATGCCCCAGCAGAGCCGCCAACGCATGAGCCTGCAAAATGAAACTATTTATCGGCACTAGTCAACAGTTCCCCCATAAAACACATGCTGCACATTGAAGCAGAAATCCCCATCTGTTTTTTGAGGATCTGTCTAGACTTTTGTGACGTTTTTGCCATTATTCCTGCTGCTCCTGAGAAGCAAGTGTGGGTGAGTAAGGCTGTGTAAAAAAAAACAAGATTACACAAATATTTACCAGTTTACCAGAAGATCAGTGCCCCCTCTGTTAAAGTAGCACTCAGGGGGACTGATAGCAAGATTCATAAATTATTTCCTTCTTTCAATGAGGCCACTTTATGCAGGTTTTACTTAAATGAAAATAACTAATATTCTTTACATGGAGGGGAAAATGCTACACTAAATGCAGCTCAGCTGATTATTTTAAGAGGAAAAAGTAAGAATCACAGCAATTATGGCTGTGTTAATTGCTAGTGCCGCTTGGGGCAGGCTCTGAGTCGCCAATGATAAGACATAGAGCGCTAGAAGATCCATACCTGTGCAGAGTGCAAACACTCCATAGAAAGAGTGCCATTTCATTCAAAATAAAGTTCCACCAGAAGGACATGGGAAGAAACAACAGGTGTGAAGCTGTTTAAGTGGTTGTTACCACACTGAAGAATCTCTCCCACGTGTCTCTGGTCTCTCTGACAGGCAGCTGCATAATTAATAATGGTTGTCCTGTGGAGGGGGCTGGGGACAGCGTTGTGCTGGCAAAATTAAAACCTGCTTCAATAAAGTGACCTGACACACCCTCCTGCCCGCATACCCTGGGGCACCTTTGAACCCCAGGGACAGGCTAAGGGTATCCCAGCAAGAAGAATGCAGACAATTGCCCGAAGACACAGAAAAAGGGAAAGTGAAAGTGCTGAGGGAGTCAAGCCTGACAAGCAGTGCCGTGGCTGCCAAACACTGCGAGCTGCCACTCCTGTTCCCCTTACATCTTTACCTCCACTTAACATCTGAAGACAGCAAGAAAGGAAAAATGCTGTTTTCATCTCTGACCATGGGGACTCCTCTCAAGGGACAGCTGAACACTATGAAGACCGCAAAAAATACAATGTAAACGTGTTTGTTGTGACCAACTCGATCATCTCCTCACGGTACTTCCACGGGAGTCAGTGTTTAGGGGGTGTAACATGACCCTACACAGCAGTGGGGCCCAAAGCCAAAATCGGTCCCACAGTACAAATTTTCTGACTTATTTCTATTGCTTTAGAATTCTTCTAAAAAGTCAAAACCTTATGATGGGGCAATTTTAAACATAAATAACAATAAAATATACAGAAAAAGTCAAGTTCTGGATGTGCTGCTTAGACGACTGCATGGGAACACTGAGTCAGACTAGAGCGTCATCAGTTTGCCTCGCCCCTGTGACAAAACAGAAAAATGTGTCATGTTTTATCATGTCCTGATCCCATAAATGCAATGAGACAGATGGTGGGACGAAGGACATAATAATGCTATGAAAGATGGAGCAACAGAGTTTAACTCCATTTTCCAGGGATACTGGAACGCCTTTTAAGGTCTTGTAAAAGGAGTGTCTTTTCTTGTTTACAACTTTGTACCATGGGTAACACTGAGAGATAAAGGAGGTTTGTAACACCATCACATCCCACCCACCACAACCATGAATGCTTCAAAATGTCCCTAACATTCCTCCGAGCCACAAACAGAACATGAGTGAACTAGTGTGACACCACAAATGTGGCATTTATCGGTGTTTGGACAGGACACACCATACAGCTGCTGAAGCCTTTCAGGGCCGCACAGAGCAGGGCTGGGTGTGATTGAGAATGTTCTGGAAGAGGCAAACAATTTTTTTGTTATTATTATTTATTATTAAATGGAGACAGCAGAAAGTTGGAAAGGCCTCCCACCAGGGGAGCATGGAGGATATTCAGGTGGTCCTGTGGTCACTTCCAACAGCAACGGAGGAGAAATGTTCAGAAAGAGGACACTATGTAAATAAGGCTTCACATCTAACCCAAAGTTTGAAATGGCAGACGCTGTTCCTCTTGAGCAAACACAATGTGCGCACAATGAACATACAGGCACACGCACAACAGGGATAAGAGGAGTCACATTTCTGCAGCAGGCATGTCTCTGGGAGCTGAATGGCAAAATATGCGTTTCCATAGAAAACAAAACAGCGTTTTCAAATTCTTCTTGATGCCGGTTTTTCATTTAGTTCCCTTTTACGGCTTGTTTTCCACAATGAATAAAGACTAATTTAGAACGGAGACTCAAAGAATCATTTTGATAAGTAATAAACACAATCATTTAAGTCCAGGAAAAGCCTGGAGTTCTGCTGAAGTAAATGAGTAGCAACAATGCAGAGTATGGGAGATGTGACCCTTGCCCAGGCCACTGGAGACCCAACACCACCCTGTGTTTTCAATGGAGCTGGGGGATTGCTGCGGGAGACGACGCTTCAGTCTCCTGCTCTCCATTATTCCATATCCTAACAATATGTGCATTTTGCATTTTTTACAACACCATAGACGCAAATCCAACCTGATGCTCATCAAGAGCCCCAACCTGTGTACTGACGCAGGTCGCTTCTGCTTTACTAATCTGCATAATGTATTATGGTCAAAGAAAGTTTGGGGAATGCAGCTTTTTGAAATATTGCATCTGAGCAATTTGACAATTAACTAACATATGACCAAGGAGCTCAGGATACTGTATGTCAGGCACATGCAGCTATCACCCCCCCCTCCCCCACCAGAGTAAGGCCAAGATTGCAGGGAGGAAAGAAAGGAGAACAGGAACTAAACGAACTCCTGGACCAGACCCCAACTGTCATGTGGATCCAGTCAGAACAAGATGGGAGGCAGAGAAGCAGCAGGCAACGAAGGAGACAGTCCATGAAGGGCTTGCCATGGCTACACACTACAGGTCTGAACCTGTTTTTGTTTTACTCCTGTGAATTGGGACAGACCTGAGATCAAATAGCACTGCCATCTCTAGTGATTCGCACTTCTCTGTTAGCCTGAGTGCTCTTCTTGATCCAGCGTTAGACAAGGGTTTGGGATTCTCTGGGTGTTTGCATGGAGGGTGGAGGGGCTGGTACACTTGTTCAGCAGGTCCCTGTAGTAAGATGGGTGGTGGGGCAAGAGTAATAATCAGGACTGTGTGTAAGTGTGAACTGGCCAGGTGTGAAGATGAATGAGATCTCTGTGACATGCCATGTCCTCTCTTTTCTCGATCTAAAAGACCATGTCAAATCAAAGCATCCCTGTCCACCTGTCCCACAGCTTTGAGGCAAGAGGGGGAGGGTTTCCTCTTTTTTATTTTGGAAAGTTGTTCTCAGTTTCCTGCTACTAGTCAGACTCTGGAACAGGGTGTGTAATTTTGCATTGTATATCAGATACACAGTCATCTCTCGACTTACACACACTCTCTAAATCTAACCCAGTAGAATGTGGTTTGATTTTTATTAACATTACACACAAAACAGCCCAAGCATACCCCGGCCAAAAAATATCTGTAAAAAAAAAAAAAAAAAAAAAACAAAAAATTCCAACATCACAGTTTCATCCAAACATACATTACATCCAAATCCCCTGTGCTGTGTTATGGGTATGTGTACCTGCTCAGCAAGGTCCTAGCCTGTGTGTGTACTATGTCATATAATGGGCATTACATATAAACTATATGCATTTAAGATGCATATATTTAAGATACATGCGTACATTTAAGATCCTGGAAAAGGCAAACGTAATGTTCATGTACAAGCAGCCAGTGTAAGCAAAAGTTAAGTTTAAACAAGCTTCTGTAATAAATTTATAAACTTTTTTGTTATAAACATGATTACAAGTTTCATTCACATCAGACCATCTCATTACATTGCATAGCACAATCCCTGCATGTGTGTGCTGTGTGGCATGTACTCTGCATGTGTACGTATGCTGCACAGCTGTATTGTGCAGCACAATCACCACGTGTGTGTTTATGTGTGTGTTTGTTTACGAGTGTGAGCTGCACAGCAGACTGTATGTAAAGCTGTAAGTGTATGTAAAGCTGGTGTGTGCTGCACCATGATTTTCTGTGTGTGTGTGTATGTGTGTGTGTGTGTGTGTGTGTGTGTGTGTGTGTGTGTGTGTGTGTGTGTGTGTGCGCACTACAAGGTGTTTTACGGTGCTTTAGTGATATCTGGGAGTGTTAGTTTGGGGGATTTCAGATGGGCTGGGAAGCATCATTATTTTCCCCATGAGAAATAATGGAAATAGCTGTCTCAAGTTATGCATTTTTGCACAATGTAGCCTTTTCAGGAACCAATCAGACACATAAATCGAAGGATGAGTGTAATTATACAGTTATTTAATGCTCTGCAAAAGCACTATCGTTTTAAATACTTCATGCTCCTCTAAATAAGCATATTTATACTTTATGGGAAAACTGATGCTATTGTTTATTTTAAAACAAATCACTTTTTGCTGGAGCAACTTGTGAAGCAAAGGCACATTTTTCAGCAGCATATGTGTATAAATATCTTTAAATGACCCATGTCCCCATTATTGTCAAAGGTAGAGTGAGATAAAATAGCTTACACCCATTTCCATTTCAAACAACAAACGGGCTATCTGCAAATCGTCAGGCTCACTGTGAACTCCCGCCAGTCATAGGTATGCAGTGAATGGACAACATCTGCTTAAACACATGCTGAAAAAACTTTATATTGAAATGTATAAGGTGGAAAGTGAATTTCTATGTGAAGGGAAGGGGTGAGGTAGGGTTGCTGCAAATTGTGCTGACGTTCAAAGAAAAGGCTGTCACTGCGTAGCTTCATTAAACCAAACGGCCAATACCCAGGGAGCCAAGTGACTAAGTAATTAGTTTGCTCTCTCAAAGAAGCCCCTTTTTAATACCATCGACTTTTGTCCCACCCGCACCGCCTACCTCTTCCTCCTCCCCTGCACCCAAAATCCCCATACCCCCTACCCTCCGCCCCTGCACTCCCGCTTAGCTCCAGCAATTTCTGTCATGCAACTTGAAAATCACTGGAGGGGAGAGGATCGCCATAACAACCGCTGAAATGATCTGGTGGAATGTGTCTGGTGGCACTGGAATAACCTGAATATGCACTCCAGATGTGGCCGCTGTCACGGAAAAAGTAAACACATCTGATGGACAACGTATGAGTGGATGGCCTCACGGTCTACTCAGGGGGCTGGGGAGAGGGAGAAAGGCAGCGACAGAGGGGTGTGGAGGGATCCATGCCAAAATGTCAGAGACAAGAGGAGTCGCTGTGAGGCCCGATGTTGGAGCACTGGGCCCAACTGTTCCCTCCCACCCACACAGCCTCCAAAAGGCCTCCCAGGGGCCTCCCAGGGGCCTCCTAGGGGCTTCTCAGGGGCCTCCTGAAGTCAGTGGCCAGTTTCCGTCTGGCACTGACCTGCGAGCTCCTGAGAGCAAACTGAAACATGACCTGCAGGAAGGGAAGACAGGGAGACGGAACACAAGAGAGTCCCCGTCCCCATCCCCCATCCTCCCCACAAAACCTCTACACACACACACACACACACACACACACACACACACACACACACAAATACAGCTCTCTGCCTCACGTGAGACCATGAGCACAATCCCTTCCCTTATGAAACCTCGGCTTTGCAGTATTATTTTAACTGGGCCTGTATTTTCGTAGCCACTGAAGCCACAGGGCACTACACTTGAGTGTGTAAAGCTGCTTCATGTGATATTTCCCTGTCTCTCCTACCACTACCCCCATTCCCCTCTGGGAAGATCCACTGAGAGCAGCCGTGTGTAATGGCTCGCCGAGGCTGTTAAACACAGAACAGCATAGTAGAGAGAAATTCCCCGTTCCAAAAAAAACAGACGATCACAGCTGTGCTGTGTATCTGTCTGGCACCTGAGCCAGTTGCATGAAGATGTGTCTTACAGCTCTGTGGCTGCCGAATCAATGCTTCACGCAGGTATGCTTGTACCTTTATGGATGACAAATTCTCACAGGCTGAGGTTGGCAACTCTGAAAGCAGTGAGAAGTACAAATGTGTCAATTTATAGAGAGTGTGACACAGGCCAGGGATGAGCCTGAAACACTGAGAACCTGCCACATTATGTGGTTATGGAGAGTCCACCATATGCCCTGAAGTGTGTAGACTCTGTGTACGTTTATGAGGGTCTGAAGCTATTCTAGACATGGTGTACTGGCAGCCAGCAGAATCTTATTTCAAGGTGGCTTCAACATAGCTTGTTACATTAATTCCCTCTTCTGGGTAGCATGGGGTTCAGCTGGTATCATCTCTGTAACTGCTTCTAAAGGCAGGGCTGTAGTTGAACGTTGCTGAGCAGCTAAGTTACCCTCACCTTCTTAATGATAACAGTAGATGTAGAGGTTATTCACACATCTTTCCTTTTTAGAAAGCCATGATAATAATACTCTGCCAAACTGTGTAAAATAAACTATACCTACAACAAGTAAGAAAGTAAGAAAAAAATGTTTATAATGTCATTTTACTTCAGCAAATAGCACTGCAAAATTTGACAAAGGTAAGAAATCACTACATTTTCAGAAGCACAGGACCTGCAACCAATGACACAGAGTAGCTCACCGAAAACACAGAGGAAACCCCAAAGAATAAAAAGGTTTTCAGTCAGATTTTAATGCTGGCAAATACAGTAGTACAGCCTTCTCCTCTAAACTGTAGACATAGGAGTTTGATGAACACGCACAGGAATGCATGTCAAAGCCATAGTGAGGTCAAAGGGGGCCATTGTTTGGCTTATAAAGTGTAATTGCAGATAATTATGTTAATCATAGGTCCGCTTGTTAATTTAAGAATTATGGTATAAAACAGAGCAAACTAAAATTATATCACATAGCTCTTAATATATATTGTATATATATATTACAATCATACAATTCCCCTGACTACCTGCTGGCTTTGGTCAACATGAAGAAATCCATCAGTCCATAAAATGTTGGAGGAGACAGTGTTTCTCTAACTTGATCAGTTCTTTTGCTTGTCAGGACTTACATCGACAGATACCGACTTCATATTTTTGCAGCGTGAAAAACCCAATAATGTCAAGACTTCCATGGACAACACATTTCACCCTCTTGCTGTGTTTCACCCAAGGAAAGAAGGACTAGAACTTCTTGACTGAATAGATTTTTTGATACTATGCCTAAGAAATTTGGAATATAAGTAACACGTTCAGGAGCCTCACAAACTTTTTCTACACATAACACTGCATGGATGCACAATGTTTTTCAAAGAGCCTGTCATTATTTTAAAATTAAATTAAACCTTCTTGACATTGATTTCCTCTTTGTCATGTTATCCTTCTGGTCAGCGCTTTGAACAGGGTCATTGTGAGTTGTAAGATGAGAACCGGTATCTACAGAGAATGTATTTTGCGTTCTTTATCTGAAAGGGCAACAGGTCTGCACACCAAACACAAAATGTTCAAGAACAGACTCAATTCGGCCTTTCTGAACGATGATGTACTGTGTCAACATAAGACTCACTCCTGCAAAGCCCACCAGTGCTCCAGAAAGAATGTTTGCACTCAACTTGAAGAGAAACAAAAACGGTAACTAACAGGTGGTCAAGCAACTTAAGTGTTTCAGTGCAATAAGTGGCTCCTATTCCTAGAAAATGAGTTTCCAGACACGGCCCAACATTAATCAATTTTCTTTTCCTCCTTCTGATTCTCAACATGTGTTTTTAATGTTTATCCAACAAGCTTTAAACTCTGTCAGCCATGCACATTTTAAGAACTCAAACTAATCAGTTCTGTTGCAACAGATATTTTTGTGTTAGTGGCCATTTCAAATCAAATAAAAAACCAATGAGTTGTATATAGATATGATTCCTCCTTCCTCTAAAATAAAATTAACCTATTTTAGCTAATTTAATGTTTGCAGTGTCTTTAGATGATGGTTTTTGACAGTCAGCAGCTGATTGTTGAGTTTCCGGACACACAGTCGTCTGCAAAATAACGTTTCCTTTCATTAAGTTTTTCATATAGAATAGGACTCATGAGGGTGGAAGGAATGATTATGGGGGCATAACCATACAAAGGAGAAATATTCCTTGTGAACGAGGCAATCGGAGCGCAGGTACTGTTTTTGCAGACATACGATAGTAAATCTCTTTAACCACTGACATCACATCACAACCACAAAACTGCAGTTGTCAGCCTCAGCGAACCTCTTGCATTTCTGTGCGCAGCTGTTGATGAAACGGCTGTACATTTACAGGCTGATAATTTTACCAATATTACAAACCCGACTTATTTTTTAAAGGGAACACATCAAAACATCAAAATACAGCAAAACACTCTTTCTGCCGACTACATGTCACATTCCCGTTGTATTTGGTAACTTGGAAAGTGCTTTTTTCAAGTGAGTAGAGGTGAGTGCATATAAACATGGCAGCTTGTTCAGTCTGTTCATTTAAGTGAGCTTAAGGCTTGTTGCTGTAGCATTTTCAGTGGAAACAAAAAAGCAACAAACAGTAATTCTGAGGTAATAAGTTAGAGGTACAGCTGGAGGGTCTTCTTTCCAGGATGGGGATGTAATTCCCAAACACTCAAGACTCAGGTGTAGTCTCCTGATGTTGACTAGATAAATGCAAGAAAATGCACCAGGAAGATTAAAATACATTTTCATACAATACCAATGCTGTGTTTGCTAGAAAAAAAAATGTTTTGTAAACTGTCTGGTGTGAATTCACAAATATTAAGACTGGATACTTAACCACAGCCATATTCTGATTCTTAACAGTCAGTCTCAGGCTAGATTTAGTATGAACCACAACAAAGGACTCTGTGGCTCAGATCTGTACTTTGATACGTCACAGAACATGAAAAATGGTTCAGCATCACAGACTACACAAGTCCGTAAAATGTGTTAAACCTTCTGCTTTCATACTGGCATTTAACTACCCCACTTGTTTTACTATTCATGTGCTGCGCAAAGGTAGCTCCAAAAACAGTCTGGGCTCATGTAAGGTCACAGTCATCTTCTCTTTTTTTGTTCTGTCAGATGGTCTTTTGGTCAAACTGTTGCTCCAAAGCATCACTACTATGACAATGAAAGGTCACCTAGTCACTCTATACCATACTCTTTTCATCCTTTTTCCACTCTTCTGCTCAGCTGATATGTCTGGGTTAAAACAGCTCTTAGGTATAAGCGCACAGCTGTGGGCCACACTGACCGCTGAGGGTGGGTTGCTATTCCAGGGAGGCATTTTCACTGTAAAATTAGCTTGTTTGGCAACTCTGTATACGAATACATGTCAAGTAGGCTGATCAGTTAAAACATTAAGTCTGACTGTAAGAAGTCACAATTTACTTTTTGAAAAATCTTGTGTAGCAGGCCATTTTGCAGTAGAAAAAATAGAGGCATTTTCAAAATAATCCCTCCTTTTCTCACTTGTTACTTTAGTTTCCTGTCCAGACAGTGACTCTTATGCAGTTAGAGCCATCGGCACAGCAGAATAGACCGTTTTACATATTTTGGGTTTTTTCCAAAGGCAATTACAAATTTAAGGCCTGCCCACTTGTCTACTGAGGCCTTGCGCAGTTGCTTTATACCACCCACAACTATATTTTGAGACCATATAGCACTTTGGTGGAGGTGTTCCATACTTTCAGAGCCAATCATAATAATCTGTGCCCTCTTTTAAAATATAAAAGCAAAGAATTCCTGAAATGAAATGCATAAAACAATATTCACTGTACTGTACCACACAATCAGTCTTGACTCTCCTCATTAAACCTGATTTACACAAGAGCCACGCAACTATATGAAAGAATAAAAAGGTTTTCATGTGAAAATTTGAAATTATGATATTGTTAAAATAGGAAACAAAATAATGAAACACGAAGTCAGTCGCACTATGAAAGGCAAATATTAAAAACATTACACACATTGTATTATATAACACTATAAAGACTCCAGCTGCAATGAATAAAACCATCCAGAACAAAGCAATAGAAAGTCACTTCTGCTCAAGTTACATCATGTTAGATGGCAAATTATTATGCTGCTGAAAGCATCTAATTATAAGTATTTATGAGACAGGACAGTAGCCTGTAATCACTGCCTCCTCTAAAACAGCACTCTTGTTTCAAAAAATGTCTTGTTGCTCCTGTTTCGAGTCTCCCTGTCATCCCATCTTTTTGGTCTGCCTGGCAGGTAAGCTAGAAGCACCATCCCTCCACATCAAAACCAGTGAAGGCTGTAGAACAACTTGGTGAACGTGCCCGCTTCTGACGATGGTGTACCTCCAGCTGATAACAAAGACTGTTCTGGTGTATTACTATGCTGTTTAAGGCTTTGTCCATCATTACAAAAGTAGCTGCCACCTCAACCCCTTCCCCACCCACCAACCTCAACCATAGTATCCCTTTTCATTCAGGTAGGTGCAACCATTGCACAAATCCAACATACCTGTGTCATCCAGGTCTTCAGGTCAGGGCGCTCCATAACTCTTACTCATATTACCTCTCAGACTAATTCAGCTTTTTTCACTACATTATCCAGACCCCAGATAAGCAAACTCTGGTATGGACCACAGAGCCCGGCAAGAACAAACGAACAATCAAGCGGGTCATGTACTGATAAATTGCCCTTTCATTTCTGCTACCCCTGCTCTGCATCAAACACAAAAAAGGCCAATAAACCTGTTTATGCCCCACAGATAAAATAGGAATTTCAGGCTATGTGGCAAAGGGTACTACACCGGAGTAACACTCAGGATTATACATGTGTTCTGTTCTGTGTTGTAAGAAATCCAGATAACATGTATCAACATCTTGCCTTCTCTGATGGCCTGCCCTTCAGACTGCTCTGAAGACAGTAAAACTTCTAACCAAACCTGGAAACACAACAAAACTTAAGATATGTTCAGCTTCAGCATATTACAAAAAATCCAGCTGCAAAGAAAGAAACTGGCAGCTGAAGAATATGGATCTAAACTTTTTTGGCTCTTTATCCATGTTTTTCACATCATGCTACCTGTTACAACTGACAGCATGTCTATAACAGGGAATGAAGAAAAAAACAAACTAACCACAAGTCTGAAAATAAACAAGTGTACACTGTTGTCACTAAACAGTGTACTGTATCTGTAATTACCCTGCAGTTGTCTTACATTTTTTTGCCGCTGTTATGTGTTTACATTATTTTTTATCTTTTATGTACCTGGAAATAAACGCCTAAAGACAGCATTAATTGCCAAAATTTAACATTGCAATAAAACAGACTCTGAGCCAAGTGGTCCATCAAAAGACCTCAAAAGCACATTGCTCCTTTGGAAACAGATAAAAAATACATGTGTTAACTTGTAGAAGACTTCAGCACATCAGAGCCACTGTGAGAATCACTCCTTCTTTAAGCAATTAAAATTCAGTTTGGACTGAACGAGCCTGAAGGTTAAAGGGGTGGACTTCTCCTAATCCCTTACTCAAGACCCATTGTTCCCACTGAACGTTTGCTCCTATTACTACTGTCCCATTTGACAGGTTATTGTTAGTTGCCTCTGAGTAACATATCTCTTCTCAGACAAGAAGGATCCTGATAGACTTTGGAAACTGAGAGGTACTCTCAAACAATGGCAGCACTGCAATAAATAAAATACATGATAGATATTTTCAAAGTAGAACCACTGGAGTCAGTCCTGCTGTTTTCCTTTATGCTTTTCATATGTTTTCTTCTGTTTCTTCCCTAAATCAGGTTGATTTAATGTTGAATAGATATAGTACAACATATCAAAATCCAATTATTTCAGCATTCCAACAAGATCAAAATATATACAAGTAGTCAACACACAACCATAAAAGCTAATTCAGTGCCCAAATTCCTTGGCCCCCTGTCAAATCTCAAAAGCAAATAGAGAAATGCAGAGACCAGTCTGCCTAATAGCATAATGCCATTAATGTTAAGTTGTTTTGAAAACCACTTGTTATGCCATGCTAGTTTCCAGGTCCAATTAACCCATTCATTGTCACACAGTGGTCCATCTGTTAGACCATTTTAGACCACCCATACAAGGCACCATGCCTTTTTCAAATTCAGGACATGACCCGTGTTTCAGTTACTAAATTAACTATTTATAATAAGCAATTACAGAGAAAATGTTCAAATTTCATACATACACATAAACCCAAATATTACTCCCTTATGCTCAAAGACTTGAGCTATGTAATTGATAAGATGTTAAACAGCTTAAAATACATCTCTGTCACCATCACAGAGTAAATAAAAGCAAGACCACAATGACAGTTTAATAAAATGCATTTGTGGAAGATTGCTATTGGCATCAGTGTGACTCGACTGGACAACATTACCTTCTGTTTACACTAACAGAACACCCAGCTGGGCCCAATCCGCTCGGGTTGTGTGGGAATGCCAAAGGTGGACTGTATTTGTACAAATGGCCTTCACTAATCAGTTAGAATTTTCATAGAAAAAAATGTGCTCATTTTCATGGGGTACGACAAGTGTGAGAGGTGAGAGAGCAGGAGAGGGGATCCAACTCTGCTTCATAACCATTACAGTGTCCCCCAACACACACACACACACGCACACACACACGCACACACACACGCACACGCACGCGCACGCACGCGCACGCACACATGCACAGACGCACACACGCACATGCACATGCAGACACACCTTTCCTCCCCTGAATTCTTGCGCTGAGCCTTCATGTTCTGAGCAAAGCCCTTTGAAACCCAGATTTCAGTGCACAGACCCAGCTACAATTGATGCAGTCTGAGGTGTGGACAACCCCGGCAGGCCAGCACTGCACCCCAGGCTGTGCACCAGGGCAACGACAGCACTCTAGGTCTCTCCTATCCCGTTGCCTGGTGGAGGGTGAGGAATCTAATAAGTGGGAGACGGGGCTTGCTGGCGCTGTCCCCCCGCATAGCCAGGAGGCTGTGAAGGCGCTAATGAAAGGTTAAATGAATAGGAAGAGCTGACAGGAGGTACAATAAAGGGAGAGAGCCATGGAGGCGGGAGCAGTGGTAATCTGCAGGTCCTGGGAGCCAGATTCCTTGGCCTAGAACACAGCAAGCGCAGCAATTCACAGCGTCACACCTTTCAGAACAACATGCCACAAAACTATCTGTTGTGTGCTTCTGTGCACATCAGGGAGCATGTGTGTTTGTGTGTGCTTACATGCTCTTAGGGTTCTCATAAACACAGAGGAACACCCTACATGGACTGAGGAAAAAATTTGAGCATGGGGCTCCATTAAAAATGGTAAGGTAATCAAAAGGAGAGTGGAAATTTGGGGGACCAGGGTAGGATGTGCAAGCAGTGTCTTGCACGTTTTCTTTAGGTTACTTCACTGGAATGCCCTGCCACAACAAAGAAGCCTCGGAGTCCCAGCATCCCGGGCCATTCGGACGTGGCAATGTTCCCCTTTCCAACCTACCTCCATCACAGCACCTACCCTTCAGATACTCTGCTCTTACTGCACGAAAAGGAGACAAGCAATTGAAACCACTCATATTGCTAACGGAAACAAACACAATCACACTTGACTTGCATCCTGAGGGAACAGTAGTAAAAACCTATGTAAACTGTGGGTTTATTAAACTTTTCCTACTGTACCTAAAAACCACACAACAAATTATATGAATTGATTATATATAAAGCAGGATTTGTTTTTCAATAATTTTAACGCCCACTTTAAATGATTTATGATGTCCAATGTAAAATTAATAAGATGAAACCATAAAATAACATCTTAACTGGATTATGGCTCTGTAGTTAAACTAAGACATCCACAAAGCACACACTCTTGGACAGATATGCTCTGAAAAGTAAATTGCTTCCAAATGCATTTTTTCTGTGTTGATTTTCTTAAGAACTAACTGAATATAAATTTTTGAAGTTAATTCTTGTTATTAAGAATTGGAAAATTAGAATATAAAGATCCTACTTTCAAATTAAATAAGATCTTACCTGTATGATTTTTATGTCAAACTAATTAACAAAGAAAAACAAAGAATCTTTTTAAAATCTGTAACCTCTTCTATTTAGTATTACAGAACATACACATATACAAGAAAGTACAACAAAAAGCAATTTTAGAAAAGCAGAAATAATACTTCCCTACAGTTTTAGACAATATTGTGCACAAGAAATCATAAAGGAATGCATGTAACACTGGAGAAGAATATATATAATATACACTTCCACCCCTCCCTATAGAACAGAGGAGGAAGAAACACAAGAGAGCTGTCATGGAAAGCCTGTTCTGAGATTAGCTCCTGGGGCTAACACTAGCCAGATGATTTATTTCAGCAACATAATATTGTTAAGTGTCATCTCTTTAGTCGAGACAGTCTCAGTGTGCTGACATAAAATAAAAACTCACAGCTGACTGTAGTTAAGTGGTTAAAGTTTAGCGCCCATAATGATTTGTTTTACAACATTTTAAAACAAATGTAACGAGGTACAGGAATTCAAGTCCATGTGAAAAACGTGAGGAGCTACAAATGGGGTGCATGAATGAAGCAGTTTCATTCAATGAAAGGTTTAAAACACTTCATTTTTTAAAAGACATTAAATAACAAACCGTGGTCATAAAGTTACAAAGTACATCACGATAATTCAATAAAATTTGCAAGGTGACTACTGTACCTCTAGTCTGTTAAAATAATACAATATTTTACACATATGTGCTTACGAACAAGAGAAATGCGCTGAACAACCTTATGAAGAAAGTTCACAATACAAAAGCCTGTATTTCATATTATTTTCCCCAGTTTTCAGCACATTCCATGCAAGGCTGTTTTGGAAAACTCACTTTGGAATGACCAAGCATACAAGTTACAAAAAACAGATTATACCACACAATTCTATACCTCCCCACTGAATACTTCATTATGGCAAGACTCGTATTCTACACATCTGTTATGGACCTTTCCCACCACTCTGACACTACAAATTACTTGTGCACATTTTGACAAAGTATAGATTGCAGCTGAACTAAGTTTTCCCAACTGATCAGCTTCAAGCCACTGTGCGACACAATGAAGTGTTTATTTTTCTACAGCGAGTGTGACTGATTCAGTGTAAAGGCATTTCACACTGAACACAAAAGCACAAATGAAAAGGAAAAAATCCGCACAGAGACGCATTTATCAGCATTTGGTTTTACAACTGTATAAAATGATCGATTTCAGACGCCGCTTGATATGAAGACATAAGTGGAATAATTCATTTGAGAGTTGTGTAAAGATCTTGCCCAAGAAGGCTGGAAAAAGCTCCTAATGTTTCTTTTAAAACAAAATGGAAAAATTTAGCTCTTTCAGCAGAGTTCCGCTTAAACATGTAAAGACACAGGACCAATGAGGACCAATGTCAGAGCACACTGCTAGACACACTGTTGGACTCTCAGGACATGGACGCAGAAGGAGGGATGTACAAATAACTTAAAAAAGTGAACTGTAATCTGAGACTTAGAACCACCCCATCCTCATCCTTCATTTACATTTCTCACATCATTTAATATGAAACTCCACAGAGAGTAAATTATATTTCACTTCAGCCTGCCCCCCCTTCTAACTAAAGAAATAAAACGCAGCCTCACAAACAAATCTCATAATGGTCCCTTAACTTGAACAGATATTTCATATAATTATATTCACCACATTTAATACTATACACAAATACCTTGAGACTTTGGAACACGTCCACATACACTTCAGATAGAAAAAAGTGTAAGGCTTTTGCAAACTTGCTTTTCATCTTAGAAGAAAAAAGGGCTTTAGCCTTGAGTGGAACTTTGAGCATTGGTGGTATTTATTTGCTGGGGGACAGGGGAAAGAAGCAGACTGTACGTGCATCTGTTTTCAATAATAATAATAATAATAATAATAATAATAATAATAATACTTTTATTATTGTTACACCTCGTACAGTCCTAGAGAGCTGTCATGGAAATCCTGTTCTGAGATTAGCTCCTGGGGCTAACGCAAGCAAAATGATTTATTTCAACAACGCAATTCTGTTAAGTTCATCTCTTTATTTAAGACAGTCTCAGTGTGCTGACATATAAAAACGCACAGCTGACTGCAGTTAGCTGGTTAAAGTTTAGCACCCATAATGATTTTTTTAACAACATTTTAAAACAGATGTAACAAGTTAAAGGAATTTAAGTCCATATGAAAAACGTGAATAGCTACAAATGGGGTACAGTATTATTATTATTGTTATTATTATTATTATTTGTTTAAAATACACATAATCTATGTGTATCTCTATTTTATGAGACAGTAAAATCTGATTCTTTTTTAGGAAATGAAGTATCATCGACTTTAAAATCCTCTGAATGGAACCTTATGGAAGACACGCACCCCTAAGAACACGTAGATGCCAGCATTTGCTTCCTCTCCAAACAGCTGTATTGCACGGCATGGCCTGCGTCGCTCATTTAGTACCCCCTGGAGCTAACTAGGAATGGAGAAAACAGAAGATAACCATTTGCTTGGGGTTCTCGACGGAGAAAATTTGAGGAGCGGCATGTCGTGTGGGAGAACAGGGAAGGAAGCAGCCCCGTTGTTCATTACGGACATCTCGCTGGAGGGATCTGGAGAGGGGGGAAGGGTCTGCAGTACTAGCAGCACAGGCTACCTGTCAGTGGGTTTATTGAACCATCTAACCATCCTCATGCTGCTCGCATTTTTAGGGCCCTGGTGAATCACAGCAGGCCGCTGACAAGTTTACCAGACACTGCGCCTGCAACATGAAAGTGCTTACCCACCACACAAACCCATTACCACCACTGAGTCCCTGTCTCCTTTCTCCTTGCCTCCTTTAAATCCTCCCTGATTTTGGGCAGGAAGAAAAAAGATGAATCTCCGCTAACTAGTGACATGGCAGGATGAAAGGTGGAGGTCTGAGTTCACCCCATACTGCAGATAAAAGTCATCAGATGACAGTCCTGGAATGCAAATAGGCAGCAGCAATCATGATGCAGCGAGGACCGACTGGGCTGGCAGGGCCCGGGATTAGCGCTAAACATCGTGTAAAGCGCTAGGTCGTAAATTCTGGCTGAAGCAGTCAAACAGAGCCAAGCAGATCCCCCTCTGTAGTACATGCTCTGATTCCCCCCCCCACCCCACCCCCGTTTCATTTCTCTCAGAAACGCATGTGTTAAATATGTTATCTGTGCATGAAATATCACTTCACGATAAACTTCTCCTATAAACTGCGACACTGGTCCTCTACTGATATGGTTTCTTCAATTCCACTGTGTATTATTTAGGACCGAAATAAAAAATAATTAAACTGCTGAAAATTAGAGGATAATCAAATGATATCATAAACATTTACAATCGGGCGTTTACACAACGTAAAGTAATGATAGTGATTAATTTACTTTCACAGCATTTACCTTCTAGGGTATCTTCTCAGCGAACACAGGCCTATAAACATGCTTTCTTCAAAAATAGTGTTCTTAAAATGTAGATCTTTTACCTGTAAAGAATATATTTGTTATCCCTTATTTTTATAAGCAGATTTTCCTATTATTTTTATTAACACTTTTGACAACCATAGTTTTTAATAAATAAAAGCTTCAGTGATTTCAGTGAAGTTTTCAGAATTCAGTGACACGTGCACATGTACAGTAACAATCTTGCTTCATATAACAGACGATTTCTGAGACATTTGTTGAAAGCAGTGGCCTTGTGGTAATTTCTAAATAGTGTTCGGTTTTAAAAAATCAGAAATTTATGTACCTGACATAAATAAAGACTAAAACAAAAAAAGTAAAAATTATAATAAAATATAAACTGATTTTGGATAGTATGATTGTGCACACAAAATCATTAACAGTATATTAATATGTACTCTCAAAAATATCCGAAAAATACACGCAGGAGGGTTCTGAAACTTTAAGATTATATGACGTCTACGCGACCGTTAGTGAGACTATGTCGGATTAACGTCAGATTAAGCGGTCTAAATAGGTCCACAATAGTTTCACAACTACATTAAACCGATAAAACCTAATTTTCAGAAGCTGACACGTCAAGAAAAAAAAAATAATTTTGTTTAGACAAGTTTTAAAAGTTAAACTGCCGATATGCTACGGCAGTTAAAAAAAAAAATCTGGAATATTGTTTTTTTTCCAGTGACACCTAGTGAGTGAGTGCAGGTAGAGGCTCGAGGTCCACGTTCCAGTCAATGCAGGATCACAGTGGAGTGCGCGTCCGCGTGCGCGCCCCCGATCACCAGTACACCCCACTGCGTGGAAGCGTCCGCAGTGGCGTTTCCGCGTCGGGTCCCTCGCGCGCCTTACCCGAAAAAGTGACCCCAGCAGCCGGGAATGCGAGCCAGTCACCTACTGCTGAACCGACTGTCCCTCCACCAAGTGGGGCGTTAAAACATCGGAGGAAAATGACCACACAGTGAACTTTACACCGCACTGACTGAAATAAAAATCATTAAAAAATTTCATTTCGCTGTGTAAATGCAAACACAGCATTAGCCGTAGAAAAACTGTTTCCTAGTAATTCATCCCAAATCCAATTTATTTTTTGACACATTTTCCTGACGTGAAGTGCGCGATATTTAACACATTTTGTGTCGAATCTTGTTTTAATATATATCGCAATTGGAAAAATATAAATACACGTGAACATTTCAGGTGAGTTTTGAACTAAATAAATTGTTTGAACGTATATATTACCTGAATTGTCTAATTTGCGAAGATATTCACAAGTGTGAGGTAACCGATTAAAGGCGCAGTTGATGCGCCGCAATAGATTTAGTCTTTTGGAAGACCGTGAAGTATAACAGATTAAACTGACGAAAAAGAAAAAAAAAATACAGGAAAAGGAAAAACTTTGGTGACCGCGGGGGTGCTGAAGAGACCGTGACGGGATATTTACCATTTGTGCATGTTGTGCGCGGACGAGCCGCTGCTCCTCGTCCTCCTCCGACGTCAGATTTCGCCCTCAAGTGGGGAACTTCTCCGTCCGTCCGGAGTGTCTGCAGGAGCGGCCCGAGTGCGGAGGCGTCCCACCGGGTGCCGGGCGGCGCGTTAGAGCGCGGAAATCGCAGCTGGGTCTCCGCCGTGGTGGGCGCCTCTACAGCTGAACGCCTGTGCTGCCGTGTCCGCGGGTTCGAGCGCGCGACAAACCCCCCCACCAACACCTCGCTCGCTCTCTCTCTCTCTCTCTCTCTCTCTTCCTCGCACTTTTCGCGGGTCCCGGAGCTGAGCGCGAGGACGGCGAAAGCGGACGCGGAGCGGCTGTGCTGTCAGCGGGCGGCGAAAGCTCTCCGAGCGACCAGAAGGAGTTTAACGAACGTGGCTTCGCCCCCGGAGTGTGTCCGCGCTGCTGCCGTGTGTCACAGTGGGTGTGTGTGTGTGTGAGACGATATTTCAAGGAAAGCGAAGCCTGCCCCGCAGACACGAAATACCGCACTTATTACACCGCTTCCCGCAACGCTCAGATTTACTTTCATTATTCCGGAGACCTGTGTGAGCGACATGTTTGTTAGTGCTTTTTCGACTTATTTCAAAATATCAATTCAAAATACCACTTTTCGCACTAAATACCTTTTCTGTGTGCGTGTCGCCGACCGTACAGCTGTGAACATCTGGGAGGAAACTTTAGGACGACGAGCCTTAATCTTCAACGTGGGAACACATTCCCGTAAAGTAATGCAAAAATATTTTTAAGTCGAAAAGTTCTTAAGGGAAGACTATGAAATGTATTTCTAGTCATTAATCTGACACAGCAAAGTATTGACTTGTTCAGGGATATTTTCGTCATTTTTCTGTATGTTTTCTTCACTCATGAAAGCGCTGGTGGTTTCCCTCTATAGAGACGCTTCTTGCCGGAAATAATCGAATGAATGGGATTTCGGTCATCGGACTGGGGGTAAATCCAGTCCCTCCTTGGCATAAATCGCCCTCCTTTCACCGTTTGAAATGTTTAGCACCGAGCGCAGAAAGTTACTCCGGTAAGATTACGACAGTTGCTGTGATGGAGGCCGCCTGCTGGCTCGCTGTTAATACCCCACAGCCCAGCTTCATAATCAAAACCATGAAGGAGACATCAGTTGATCTTCTCTGGCCATTGAAATTTTTCATGCTCTGTCACACGTCCCCAGACACCAGGCAGAGTGCAAATAGAGCCACTTTAATAAGTAAATACACACTATGGCATTTACACCAGTTGACCCAGTTACTGGGAACTACTGATAGAAAAAAAAAGATAACATCATTATACTAATATTCCTAATTTCAATAGCGGTAATCTTTGTTTCTTCCATTCTGGGGTCTGCCCTTTCACCGTGCACTTGTGGCCCAGAGATCATTTTATTTGTATTAACATTTTAATATAGGGATATTTTAATTTTATGACTGTACAGTATGCTGTATTTGTGTATGTCTCTATCTCTCAGCTATTGTTGCTTTATTGTGTTTATTTGCTCATTTTCTGTTTGTTTGCTCCCACACCCATTACCCCGTGTCAGGAGTAAAAGGTGTAATCGCAGAGAATAAAGCTCCTTCTCTGGCATCAGGAGAGGACAGGCTATTCCAAAAAATCTGTTATGATCACGCTGGATCATTGTGCACAATCCTGACACTTGTGTTTGGTCGAGAGATAAATATTAGATGAAGGATTAAAGTAATGTGGAATTAATTTAGGAGAAACAAGCTACTTAACACAGGATTTGCATATTTATTCTTTGTACAAGGCCATATTAGAATAAATACTCTGCACTTGATTGTTATAGAGCTTAACCCAGAAAATAAATGAGAAGGTTTCACGGCATCATTGGTCTCGTAATTAAAATGTTTAAAGAGTTTTATTGAATGACTATGCAAATGAGGCAGTATGGATTTTGGCTTCTGTCAGTGCAACGGTTTCTGTAACTGACAAAAAAATACGGCATATATTTTCTCTGCAAATTTGCACTGTGACTTGAGCGTCAAAAGCAGTAATAATAGCAATAACCTCTCTTTTAAAAGATCGAAATGATAGGTGTATTTGGGTTTTATTTCATGGCTTTCTCTCTTTTTTGCAGGTCTGGAAAAACAAGACCTTTTTTAGATGGCAGGAACACTTTACTTTTTAGCTTATCCGGTTGTAGTCCACCGCTCAGATTGCTCCCATATTCCGAATGCATAGCACATTGGAAAGGAAAAAATGCTTCAGTAAAGTGTTTTTGAATAGAACATCTTCCAGGGAACCAATTTTATTGTTTTTACTAATACCTTGAACAGCTATCAGTGCAATCTATTGAGCGCAACAACAGACTTAAATGTCCAGGGCATGTTTGCTGCTTTGCATTGGTATTGACGGGGCAATTGAGATTATTTTAATTGTGTTTACAAAAGGCATGTAGTTAATGAAATCTGTTCCCCATCTTAGGCCGGTGTCCCAACATGACTGTAATGACTTCACTGGTAATCCCCCAACAGGGGAGGGGAAAAAAGTGAATAATGGTTTATTGCTGTCCTCTCTCTCCTACTGGCAGGGGTTTCTTTCCCCCCTTAATTACCTAGAGGGATTTTGATGATGAGCTATTGAACCGATCAGAGCAGAGTTCATCTCCTGGAATGTTTGTACGGTGTCGCTAAACCGGCTGCCTGCTGCTTTTTAAGGTGTGGCGAGCGCAGGCAAGGCCGCCGAGGGCTTTCGGCCCAAAAAGAGTGGGGGAAAGGTCACCATCAGCCCTGTCATTTAATCTAAAAGAAAACGAGGCATCAGCCCAGTTTCATCCCCGACTGTTCAAGTCCCACATTCACGGGATTGGCAGGTCCACTCTGCGCCCTGAGAAATAAGCTTTCTGACTGCTCCATGAACTTTACCTGCATGACTTACTGTGCAAGAACATGCTTAAAACGTGCTGGTTTCCAGCATTTACCTGCTAATTCTCGCCATGTTTAGCATAAAATGTTTCCTACCTCCTGTGTTAAAAATTGTTTTATGCTCAGTCATAAAACATTGGAAATACTGAGTCAAGGCATTTACATTTAATAGAGGGCAGCAAGTAGTTCAGCCGCACTGCATGAAGAATACGAGGTGGCTTGTTATAACTGTGTTATGCAGAACATACTAGATATTGTGAACCTCCTGCTGATGTTCAGCAGTGATTTTACATGAGTATGATTCTTTTGTTACATAAAACTTGAGAAGTAAAGCAGCAGATGTCATAAATGACTGTGTGCCTGAGACAAGGATGTGAGTTTTTTTCTTGTCGCTGTAATGCAACATTTCAGCCAGCTCAACTGCTGTGAAATAATTTGTTGGCAAGTTGGGGAGAAAAGTGACATTTTCTCAAAAGATTTTTTTCTTTTTTATGATTATTGGATCAAATTCTCAGCAGCGCAGTAGTGTAGGAAAAGCAGAGGTTTAGAGCAGTAAGGCCCAAGTCTTTCCGCAGCTGCACTTCCCGACACCTTGGCTAAAGTGCTCAGCTACACAGTCACCCTCACATTCCCTGCAATGACTTTCTTGCAATGTTGTTGTTGGAGAAGTCAGGCCCTCTACTTCTCTGGGGAAATTTTTGACTTATGGAGCTTTGCCACCTAATGTTTCAGCCCCCTGACCTGCGAGGGCTGGGGGGAACTGCCTGAGCTCCTCTTTCCCACACCTCTTTCTGTGCGCTGGCTTGGGCTGTGGCCCCTGGGTGCTCTTGTGTTCACCCTGTAGGAAGTCACACTCGTCTTATCAATCCCTCCATTATGGCTGGAATCCTGCAGCTGCCAGATGAGGACGGCTGCAGAAGGTCATCAGATGAGGTTCGCCGTGTCTCCATGCGCCGGCCAGGGCAGCACAGAGACAGTTGTACAAGGACATGCAGGTCTTGTGGGAGCTGGAGGTTGCCGCATGATGTGGGGTCCTGGAGGGGGCTGTGAGGCCAAAAGCTGCCTGTCCAATTTAAGTGTGTAGGCTGCAAGGCTACTCTGGGTGAAGGAATCAATGGCTCTCTGTCAGCGTCACATTACGAAACCACAGAAATCCACTCAAGGTGGGGTGCTGGCGGTAATGGGCAGTCAGATGAGGTACAGCACCAAAGCTGTCTTTAAAATACACAGAAAACAGACTGTTTTGTGCCTGTGACGTTGCTTTTGTTCGTGTGAAATGTCATATTTAATTTAAATGTGCATTACAAAACATTGTTTAATTCAGCTTGCAATGTTGTCGTTTTTTATCCTTAAAACCCGAGAGACTCTTTGAGAAAACAGTCATAAATCTGTTTATGCATTTTGCACCAGCAGCACTCATTAGTATTTTTGAATGACGTTTCAAACTGAATTCAAATTGATTTTGCAACATATATTTGTAAAACCACTGTTCTTCAAAGCAACCAGCTGGTGTCTGTTTAGGGCATTGTAGGCACTGTAGGTTTTTTCATGAGAAAATCAAAGGTGTTCTAAACATTATTCAGATGACAGTCCTCCTACCCGAGGTGGCAGGCGGAGACACTTGCGTCGGGTGCATTCTCCACCAAATGGCAGCTTCCAGCTCGGTATTCCCAGCCCACTCGGAGCTTGTCACTTGTTTCCTGAATGCTCCGTGTTCGGCACTTGCACAGAGACACCATGTCATTTGCGTTGCCGACTCAAGTCAATTTTGTCTGAGTTTTTTGTTCAACACCGCGGCCTGGGAGACCGTCCTATAGATCCCTGGACCGCCACTTTTCCAACTGTTACAGCAGGGTGTGAACCTCAGCTCACACTGGAGACCAGCACATCTGTCCCACCGACTGCGAAATTTCATTCAGCCGTACTTCTTCAAGCTTCAACAATACAGCAACACCTGACGTCGTAAAACCTGAAAATGTTTTGTATTTGAAATTTTAACTGTAATGAGCACTCCCTGTAGATTAGGGACATTCTGCATTGCTGTGGATGACTGTTAAAAAATAAAACAGAAAACGGGTGAGTGCTTTAGCTTCGCATCTTCTGGTGTCCGCATGCATTACTGAGCCACACAAATTATATTACTAAATGCTGTGTGCCAGTATGTATATATAATCACCTTGGGCCTGGTACTGGGAGGAAAATGTTCAGAACTTTCTTTCTTAAATTCTAGTTTTAAGACATGCTGCCTTATAATGGCATCACTACCATTTTCACAAAAATTGAAGTTGTGGAACAGTGTGGAGGTGTATATTGAACAATTCAAGCACATTATTGCTGTAAATGACAAATGTGACTTGGTCACACCAGGTACACCAAAGGACAACACCTCTGTGGAGACCAAAGCCGTGCTCATGTCGCACTTCTCCCCACTTCTCTCCGAAACACAGAAAAGTTTCATAAATGCAACCAGGATGAGCAAAGCATGGTTGTCTTTTCCAAAAACTGGGGGCAATGAAAATGACTGAAGCATGTATGTTGCTCTGTTCTGTCAATAACAAGTTCCACCATATTTTTTAGAACCCAAAGTTGAAGAGGAGCTGATATAACTCACTGAGTCTGAAATTCTGTCTTCAGTAGGCTACTTCAGATGTCCTCTAGTAGTGAAATAGGATGGATCTGTGAGAATTCATTATGACTTTAAGATGACCCTTAACTCAAGCGGAGCTCAACATTTCAAAAAGTTAGACCTCTCTTCTGCTTACATAGAAATCACAAAAAATTCTCACTATGAAGACACAAATAAGACTTATACTGCTACATCTGGGTGCCTTTTGGAAGCGCTCCTGCAACAGATGTATTGTGAGGGGCTGTGGATCCATTATTGCTAACATTTCCTATACTCGTGGCAGAGCATAATGATGGTTAACAGTAGCAAAATCTAGATGCAGACCTGGGATATTTGGAAGTACTTGGGCTGAATGTTCAGAAAGAGATGAGGGACTTTTTAAAGTACTCATGGGAGCACCTTGGACATTTTATTGATGCAGCTTCACTGCTTAGGTTTACTACAGAGTACTGAATCTGGCAACAATTTTGTATCACTTGAACGTTCTACTCTGTAAGAGAAAACATTGGCATTGGTGAGCTCAGTCTCATTCAGGATGTGAGAAAGCAGAAGAGCTGTGCATCACGGAAAGTACTGGCCCACCACAATACTGAACTGAATCAGTTGTGTACTATAGATGGGGTCCATCCCAGGTGCCAGGCAGAAAGGGAGTGCTAGGTTTGTAAAGAAATGATCGCAGGAAAGTTAAAAAACAAACAAAAAAAATATGTACAAGAACAATTTTGGGGAGAACAAATAAAATAACTGTGTAGGCTCTTTTTTCAGTGTGGTCTTGTTTGTACCAGTAATGGGCACGTGGTGCAGATCGGAGAGATATAAAGGTGCTTTTGCCATCAAATGCCTAGACTAGTGTATGTGTATCAAGTCTAGTCTAGATGTAAGTCGTGTTACATTATATATATATATATATATATATATATATATATATATGAATATATATGTTGCTTTGTTCATGTGCATATGCAATAAAAAGTCAACATCTCCAACAAGAAGGCAATTTTGCTTTTTTACTGTTTTAACACACCAGGTCTGTCACTGGAATTATGAACAAGAAGAGCACAAACATAGGACTACACAAACGCGAGATCAGCCCAGCAACACACCCAAACTCATAGGGTTCACAGACAAGCTCTCTGAAGCTCTTGAACATAGTGAACACATAGAGGGTCCACAATCCCCCTATAACTCCCCACAATGGTTATAAACCTAATTATACATATGCAGTGGCAGTGCATTATAGGATCCATGACACATTGGTGCTATATAACTGTAAATAGTTGCTCTTAACTGTTCCGGGGTCTTATAGGGTAGTTGCTGACCCTTTCAGTGTTTAACCTGTTTAAAAGTTTTAGAAGCATGATGAGCTGGAGTGCTCTGCCGTTGCCTGTGATTTGTCCGGTTCTTAGTATACTGGGGGGGATGGTGCCCAAAAAAAAGCTGTGCCATGGATGCTGAATGCATTGGTTAAATCTGTGGTTCACTATAATGCTGGCATGTGAAATATTACTTTGCAGCATTGGTGATAGACCAGGCAAAATGCTGCAGTGGTCACTAATGCTATCTGGCCACAACTGAGCCCAAGAAGGCTGCACTCCATGAAAATGCAGGTGGACCTTCACTTCTACAAGTATCACACTAGGACAGCATGGATACTGGAGGGGCATTCCATTACCTCTTCTGGAATCTGTCAGGAAACACAGCAGGATCCAACACTGAGCTGTATTGAATTTGGTATCCCAAGGGCACATTGTTGTTGACACAGGTCACAACAGTCATATGGCTCCATTTCTCAGCAGGAGTACTGAACTCACAGTACAGCAGGGATGTCTGATGTGCAGAACACCAGTAATTCTGTCACCCAAATTACACTGCTCCCTTCTTAATCATGTAAACAAAAGGCGTCCAGGTGTGGTGCAGATGAAATCCATAGCAAGCGGTTGTGTTTGATGCCTGGGAATCGACAATCAGTTTGAAGAACAGGCAAAAAGCTGTCAGTCATGGCAAGTCCAGAAGATGCCAGGACCTGCCTCACTTCATCTACGGATCTGGCTGGGTCTACCGTGGTAAAAAATAAATGTGGATTTCATAGGACCTTACAAAGCTTGCATGTATACAGTCATTTTTGATGCTTACTCTAAGTGGAATGAAATAAAACAGATGGAATTCGGTGCTACAGAAGAGATTATCAGTGTATGGCGAAACATCTTTAGCTACTAACTCAGTGATAATGGACCACAATTTAAATCTGGAGGTTTTTGGCACATTTTTCAAAGCAACAAATATATCCATTCCATCTCTCAAATAATGGACTTGCTAAAGGTTCCTGCTGCTAAGAATGTTGGGATTTTTTTCTTGCTTACTTGTTGTAACATTCCACATGCAGCCCCCAAAACTTCCCTGGCAATGCTGTTCCTTAGCCATAAAGGCCATCCGGTTAGTTATAGTTATGTGTTCAGCTGTTCTGCTGTGACCTTTAAATTGAGGGGATGAAATGTTATGCATTTTAAATGTTAATTGTAATGAGTAGGGCAGCACAATTGCACCGCAAGTAGCACTTTCCCCTCACTGTACCTGGGCTGTTTGGCTGTGGGTTTGAATCCGCCTCAGTCTGCACACTGTGTCCCTGTGTCTGCATGGGTTTCATCCCACAGTCCAAAGACATTTTTTTCAGGTTCACTGGTCCCTCTAAAACATGCAAGTGTGTATGTGGCTGCCTTATGATGGACTGTTGGACTGGTGTCCCATCCAGCGCAGGTATTTGATAGCCTAGCACCCTGAGATGGGCTCCAGACTGCCAGGACCCTGCTGAGGATAAAGTGGATAATGGATGGGTTGTAATGAGCATTCGCAGTAGAGTGGGGGTGCTGTTTTGGGATACTGTTTTTAGGAAGAACAGAAAATGCTGAGTGTTCCAGATAAACATCCTTTGGTGTCCATGTCTGTTATTGAACCACACTTGTAATATTACTCTGTATTGTTCTCCACAAACACCACAAACAGGGACTGTAAGAATGGTACTGCAGGTGCCACGTGTGCCTTGCAGATTTAAAAATACTCTACAGAATTCACATTTTCCCAGTATTCACATGGGTTTCTTCTCGAAGAGATGTGTTTTATTTGGACTAATGATGTTCCATCTAGGCTGTACCTTATGTTTGGGATGGGCTGTGGACCACCTTGAACCTGGAATGAAGAAGCAGGTCATGGAAAGATGGAAAGATGAAACTTTGGTTTGATTTAATGAAAATGAGGAAAGTCAGCATCAGCCAGCATTTTTAGGGTTACGGTTCAGTCTGTGACTGCTTTGCTCAAGGTAATATGAGTAAAGCAACACACTATCCCAATAGCAGCTTCAATCAAACAGTTATAAACAGAGGGGAAAATCAAACCCTCACCTCCTGCGGCCTTCAGGCATGAGGTTACCCACCCTCTCTCCGAGCACTTTGTGGCTCAGCGCTCAAAAAACCGTCACTTCAAAAGAGAAAACAATCAAAGCAGAGTTCCACGGCAACTTCTGGGCTTTATGTAATTGTCGTATATAAAATGCTAACCTTTTTAGGTGTCTAAGAATGTCCTGATGAAAAAGCAGAGCAAATCAAAAGACAACAAAGGAAACAAGAAAATAAAGTCAGGACCTTGAAATGATTCTTTTAATGCTGACAATACATCATGTTGATGACTTGAAACAAACAGAAGAAATGTGTTTTAAGCGTGCAAAATGCCTTTAAACCTGTATGAATATGTCATTAAATTAACAGCCCACAAATGTACAATAGAGAAATACACACCACACAAGGCAGATTCTAAAAGATTGCCAGAACAAGGTAAAAAAAAAAAAGCTTTAGCATATCCCACTGGAAATAAGGGTAGAATAACATGAATAATAACAATGACAATTTTGTATTTGTAACAGTGAAAATTAAAAGATAGTATTAAATTTGCATTGCATAAATTGAGGACTTTATAGTAACCACAGAGGAGCAGCTGGAACCAGCTTCCTTCAACAACCCTAAGAAACATACGGTGCTTTTTTCAAGTACATAATCAAGATTCTTAGCATTGACTAAAAGGAACAAAATAATAAAATCTGCACTGAAAGTAGTGAACACATTATTCATTACATTATCACATTAAATTATTTTAAAATTATATGTAAAGGTAAAATGATTAGACCATTTATGAGAAATTCTGCTATTTGCTAATAATGGCACTATTTTTCAGTTGAATTATAATACATTTATGTAAATTATCGTGAAAGATGGAAATTAATACATTTTAATTAATGCATGTATTTTTGTCTGTCTACTTAGTAAAGAACTACAGGATTTCAACATTTTACCTAATAATATAACTGTCAATCACTGATTAATTTAAATATCCTGTTATGATTTAACTGGGGAAAAAAATAAAGTCAAAGAAGTAAAAGTGAGGAATTACTTGTTTCTGGCTGTGATAAAATATTATGTGAAGTAGTGCACCGTTCATATTCAGATGCAGTCAGGGTTCATGTGCCAGAGCTGCACATGAAATATGTTGAATTACAAACAAAGTGTCAGTTAATATGTTACTATAGTGACCTTTTCTTGTTCTTGTTCAAAGTGAAACAGTTGCAAATACGTACATGTCGAACGACGTTGAAAATGAAAGACTTCTCCACTGCCAACAATCAAAGGGCTTTTTTAGGAGGATGGAAGAAAAGCTGATTCATAACTGCCATGTGCCTTACAAGTAATGGGGCAGATGTTGCAAATTATGAGTCAGACTACTGCCTCTAAAATTGTTCTGCAAATGAGTGTCTTAATGAGGAGCATTGCTTGTGGGTCAGAGAACAACCCAATCATGGAAAGTCAATTGACTTATTTTCATATANCAAGGCAAACTTGGGTGTGTCACTCCATCTGTCTGCCTGCTGAACTTTGAACCCTGTTTGGCCCTTTACTTTTTCCTTGAATGCCGATGTTTAACTTGGGAATCTGTGGTGAATTGGAATTTTTTTTTTTTTTTTTTTTTTTTTTTTTGAGGGGAACGAGCCACCGATTCTTACGTTTTTCTGTACGGTGTTTCCAGATCAGGCCTGATACACATCACTGCACAGTGCCATCCGGTCTGGAGCTGTTATGCCTCCTCAAAACAAGATGCTGTGCATCTGCTGCTCGGACCTCCTGTTTCAGGGTTAATGATCACATGTAAAATGTGAGCGCTGCAGATCTGTGAGAATAAATGAGTTTATAGGCTTTCGCTTCTGTACAGCTGACGCTACATTTTCATAAAATTTGTTTCTTTTGCATTCCCTGTATGTATAATATACAGAAATTAATTATATTCATTATCTACAGGTCTGCTTCCTTTTCTTTTAATCTGCAATTCTTTAAGTACATATAAATTTATCTAGATGATTCCCAAAGAATATTTGTAAATAATGTAGACTAGATTAAACGATAGATACTACCACTACAACTACTACTACTACTACTACTACTACTAATAATAATAATAATAATAATAATAATAATAATAATAAGAAGAAGAAGAAGAAGAAGAAGAAGAAGAAGAAGAAGAAATCATTTTAAATACAAATATCTGTAATTACTAGCAACTGCTCATATTTATTTTGTTGTTTCCAATTTCTTTCATCGTATAGATTCTCTTCTACAACAAATCGGGAATTAGATACGAATTAAAATAGGTCCATAGGAAATAAAACAAAATCAAATAAAAAACAATTCTATTAAGTACCATATAGGGGAGAATAATAGGTGGGAAGGCGCGCCCAGCACGCGCTCCACCGTCACGCTAGAAGTGAAGGCCGTACGCAGCAGCCCGAATGTCGTGAAACTTCGTGATGTTCAACACGAAACAATTTACGGCATAGAACGGCGCGCTGGTTTGAATGGTAGTTGTGTAGCAACGGGCTACACAGCCGTTCGGACAGGGTTTTTATTTCCTTCAAACTGCATTAAAGACGGAAACTGTGCATAACGTGACATTACATTTAAAAAGCTGTTTACTCTTCGCTAATGTTGCCATCTGGTGGATTTTGAACTTGATCTGTACCATCTTCTTCAAATCTTCAGCCGGTGCCTGAGGTAGCTAAGTGGCTAACAAAACAAACGGAAAGTGTGTGAAAACAATGTCTGTCGAGGGTAGTACAGATAAGTGTTTTTAGAGGCTGGGTAATGTTTTAAGTAACCGGCAGGGTGTCACAAAATCCCTGATCGTGGAGAAAATCAGTTCGCTGGGTTTTATTTGTGTTGCTCACAGATGTGACAGGGTATTAAAATTATTATGATTTATACGACTATAATAGTACTCTAGCTTTAAACACCCGAAATTTGATTATTAGCTATAACTATCAGTATTATTGTTCTTCACAGAAGTTGGCCAATATGTGTACCTTACTGTAATAGTTGAGGGAAAGTAACATGTGAAAGGGTTCTACAGCAGGAGTGGTGACTGGGCCTTGAATGCCATGACCACTATGCCATCTTCTGTCCCCCTGTTGAATACCTTGGATGAATTCATTTTAGCCACCTGTCCTAACTGTTCATTAGCATTTTGAACACAAACTGCATCATGTATTTGTTTTTTAGTGACATTATGGCAGCACAGGAGAGCTCTCGAATTTTGCTACTGGAAGAGAAGGTGCAAAATCTGTCCAAGGAGCTGGTCCAGTGCCAGGTAATATGGGACGATTGGTCATATTTACCTGCTGATTATTGTGCTAATTTTGGCGTGACCTAGAGTTTTCACAGATACTTTCTGCGAAAGATTACCGAGTGAGTATACATTAGTCTTGTCAGTGGGGACCACATGAAGTCCTCTGTTGTCCTCCACTTGTCCTTATTGTTGAAAGGGGTGTCACTGTCCATGTGGTTGTTGGTAATGCTCTTTGGTTTCCTCCCAGTTTACATGCATCAGTGTATTTATAAAAAGAATCCAGTCTTTTATGCCAGTGAACCTCTTTTGACACTTCCAACCTACAAATAGCTTTTTCAGACAATGGGTCATTTTATAAGCAGTGCACCTTTGTATTAATATTTAATTCAATTCAAGTTATTTTTATACAGCACTCTTGTCACCAGGGTGACATACAGCTCTGAGGTTAAAGTTATAAAATGTTATAATGAAAAATAAAGGACTAGTACAATACACTAAGAATGCATCCTATCAAAAAAGTGCCTCTGAAATACATCCTTTGCTTGAATGAGGTGTCTCAGACACATCTGGCATTTATCCCAAGCAAATCTGAGGCACAGTAATCCTGAGCTGAGCCTGCATTGTGGTGCATTACAAGTTTGACCTGGGAGCAGAGTATGTTGGTCTGCATGTCCGGTGGCTCCCACCAGGTGGTGCCTTAAACCTCAGCAGCTGAATGACTTCATCAAGGCATTTGCACTACATCCTAATCATCATGTCAGCATCTTTTGGCTCTGATTCTATTTTTATCAGTCTTTGTACATGATCTCTGTGTAAGGCTGATCTGAATGAAACCAGGGAACTTTTATGACACTTAAGAGTGGATCCTGTCACATAGTGTTTCGCAGACTGTGTCAGTGTGTACTGAGCCTGACAGTTGTCATACACGACGCACACTGGTGAACAAAAGGGGTCTTTGCTGTAGGATATGGGCCAGCTGTTTTCTTTCCATCTGGGTTACAGTCCTAAACCTGGGGGAGTAGATTACCAGCTTTTGTTTTGAGTCATGTTTTCCAAGCTGAACAAAACTTTTAGCTCTTTCAAAGACCAGGAGCTGAGAACCTTTGCTCTGTTAGTGCTTTCGAACCTAGTTCTCCTCATAGCAGTGAAAGAGATCACCTGCTGTGCAGAGATCATCAAGGGCATGTTTTGTCCCCATGTTCATTTTTAGCCCATGTTCTTTCAAAGTCTGCATCCTCCGTGTTTAATTAATATTAATGAATTAATTAAATCAATGAATCATAAATCTGACAATTTTCAAATAAACATTTCAATATGCACATGCTTAATTCGTCCACTTCTGAGTCCAGTTGGGGGGGTAAATTATTATGAGGAAACACCACCGATTCAGACGCGCCCAACGAGTAACAGAGATGGGGAGAGTCATGCAGCTGACTTCACTGTGAGTGACCCAGAGGTAGTAAGAGGCCTCACACTGTGCCACACAGCTTTGAAGCAGCTTTTTATTTTGCTGTCATGTGGGCACCCACAGAGTGAATGTTGTGTCCCACAACCCAGACCACCCAGCTAAGGTCTGATCTTAAACCATCATTAGCTGAGAAATATGGGCTTGTACTCTGTGAGATCTTCATCTCTGGCCATCTGCGCACCACTTTGTATGTTCAGCCCATGGTCTGTCAAGGTCTGCCTCTGCCATTTACTAAATAATTGATTAGACACTTTTGAATAGGGTTTTAAATTCATGTACTAATTGGAGACCAGCAGATTCCAGCGGGAGTGACGACTTTTATCTTACGATGAGGCAAACATAATTTAACAGATAATTTTAAATTAAGTCAATTTGGTATCTGTGGTTTCGGATTTGTCTCATTAAATGTAATGCTTCTTGAAAATATTTGAGAGACAGTTTAAACTTGAAATTTGTCCAAGTTTTAATGTGTCATCAAGTTTTTTTTGTTTAGTCCTCTTTAGTAGAGATTCATAGAATGACACAGGGCTTCACTTACTTGCATTTCAGGATGTATCCATCCATCTGCTTTCACCAACCACTTGCCCAGTGCAAAATTTTGGTGGTCTAGAGCTTATCCTGGAGACATAGGGTGTGACGCAAGGTCAAAATGCAAAGTCCATCACAGGGTAATCACACACGCTTGTTCACTCATAGAACACACTACACGCTGAGCATGGCAAGGCCATTGTGAATAACAGGTTTGCACAAACTTACATAGTCATTGTTAAATTATAACCTGACATTTGGGCACTTTGGTGGCACAGTGAGTTGAGCTGGCACCTCACTAATTCTGGGCTACAGAAATTTGTGTAGCGTTTGCATGTTTTTCATATGTTTTTGTCTGTGGGTTTCCGCCAGCTTTCCTCCCACAGATGATTTGGTGACTACATTGTTTCTAGTGTGTGTATGTGTGAGTGAATGAGTGTGTGTTAAATTACTCTTATGTGCACAGGTAGAAAATTGTATTTAGCATAGTCTAGAATATGTACATATGTAAAACTGTAAATCATTTTGGACAAAGGTGTCAGGTAAATACAGTCTAATAATATCTGAGGTTTCAGTGCTGCAAGGGTAGCTTGCAGATAGATAAAATTCTTTTTCTGCCATTTTACTGTCACCTCAACTGGTTGCATTTTTCACCAGAATGAACTGGGCAAAATCTGAAAAGTTTTGCCTGAAACTTTTGTCTCTTGTAGGCAGACAAAGAATTTGTGTGGTCCTTGTGGAAACGTCTCCAGGTTGCCAATCCAGACCTCACCCAGGCAGTGAGCTTAGTCGTGGAGAGGTGAGTAGCATGCCGGACACAGAGGGAATTTGTAGAGGACTCTGTGGTTGCCGGGTATCTTAAATGCAAAGAATTTCCCGATTGCCATTATTGCCCTTCTTATAAATTATCTTATTTCAGACAAAAAGCTCGATTTATTGGCAGAGGGGTTTCTTTTGTTGTCACTTTTCAGTACTGAAACATGAACTGCTTTTATGATCCTTTGTAAAGCTTAAAAGCCCACCCAGTGGAGGTTATGTATGCCTATCACTGGGAATTTTCACAACAAGGTGGAACAGATTTACCTGTGAAAATCTTGAAGACGTTATCCAGGGTTGTAGCAGAGGAACCTGAAAATGTGACATGGTTACAGAAGAATCTGCTGCCGATGCTGCTGCTAAGCCCACTTATCCTTGGCTGGCTGCTTGACCCTGAATTCGCATTCAAAAGAGGCTTTGATTGCTTTTCTCTCAGAACTGGGCGTCCTCTACCCAGATGGGTGAAATGTGAGAAGGTATCAAAAAGTTTTAGAGTTCAAGCTTTAATGACACCCAAAAATGTTCATTGTTTAAACAGTCTGTAAAGCTAAAACTTGATACTACAGGACCTGATCATTTGTGCACCTCAGCAAGAGCCCTACTCTCCTCTACTTCTAGCTGCTTGCCGGTCTCACTCACAAGAAGTTCAAAATCCAAAATCCATAGGTTCTCATTCTTGGCTTAGATGTGTTGTGGAATGTGCTCTCTCTGTCCCTCAGAACTGTCAAAACTCTTTCAAAATTGAAGAAGGGTCTCAAAACTCTTCTTTGGTTTCCATTTTCTTCCATACTCCTAATAGGTTCATAAATCTTTGTCACACCTTCTTTCACAGTAACATTTGTATTTCATATCAGACTCAGTTCTGTATGCAGTTAATGGTGTAATGTGCACAGGTAAAATTGAAAGATTTCAATAATTGTGACTGTTTGTTAAGCCTTGTTGTAAAATGCTGTTGTGTTTACTTCTGAGTTTCACATTTCTTTGCATAAAAACTAAATGAATAAGTATAAATCTAAACTTGGCAAGCAATAGTCAGACCTCAGTGATTCCATAATCATATTTTCATGTTCCAAAATGAACAAAAAAATTGATGTCATATTGATAAAAGTTAAGTCAGTCAGTATAATTCGTTTTTTTTTATTTTTAGATATGATAAATGCTTTGAATCATTTTGGCTGAAACCCATTAGTATTTTAGGGTTTGTAGAGTTTTAGCTGTCTGTTGTACCAGTTGACGTCTTTTCATACGGGCTGTATTAACACTCATGAGAGCGCACACATACGAGCAGTTCGGAAAGTCGGGTTCAGCTCAGGGGTTTGTTTACAGCACGAACATGTGTGCAAATAAGAAACGAAAGCTTTGTGTCTTTTCCCCCCTTTGTGTGCTGTTTGCGTGTTGGGCGGTGCGAAGCCCCAATGTTTGCCTGAGGGAAAGCCTTCAGGGCAGGTCAGAGAGCCTTGGTGTGATGGAGAAAACCTTTGTTACAGTGTGGAAACATGCAATAGGCCACGTGAGACCTCAACAAAAAGCAGAGCGCTCCCTGGCAGCATAGGTAGATCAGAGCGTTGAATATTGACATGATAATCACAAGAATCCGGGGCAGGCTGAGGGGCTGGGCACCCCATGGGACACTGTAATGGTTACGCATCATTTGGTTAGGTGCTCAGGACCCTGCTGCACACTGTGAGCTACAACTCAGTATTTCATTCATTGGAGGCAAAATGTCATTTAGGGGGTGGGTTTGAGGGCATATCTGCATATGCTAAGTGAAAGTGGTCTCTGTGGCTGCTGTTCTGCCCTGGATCCCAGAATTTCTCACAATAACACTTGAGCAGTAAAGTGAGAAATGTAGAATCCCGCAAGGATTACACTCACTGTTGTGAAGTTGTCCGCATTAAGTAAATTTACATAACTTACCACAAAGGTATAGAGAATTCCCTGCATAAATGTAATCTGGTGTAAGCACAGAAGCATTGAAAGTAGTGTAGTTTTCAGTATGCCTTTCACTCTATTACTTATGCAAGAAACTCTTTTTCCATCGTGGTGTTTTTTCCCTACCTGATAAGTTAATTTACTGTCACTTGCCATATGCTCAATTATTCTTGTACTTGGTCTGTCAGTTTGGTGTAATCTCAATACTTCAAAATGACATTGATCATTAGATACTGTTAACTCACGTGATGAGATGGTGATCATGCTCACTGAGGCTTGTATTTGTGTTTTTCTGTGTTTGTTTTTTCTTCCAGGGAGAAACAAAAAGCAGAAGCTAAAGACAGGAAAGTCCTAGAAATACTTCAAATGAAAGACTCGAAAATACAGGCACTGGACCAGGTATTGTGCTTACTGATTACTGGCTGTGGCTGCACACTTGGGAGTCCAAGTCTCTTGTACTGAGATCAGGTAGAAATTAAGTTTAGCCATTTAAACCAGTGTTCTATGTCATTCATATTTTACGTAGCCTCATAACATTTTGTTGCAATTTTCCTCATATATTCATTAAAAAATTAATGGAACATAGATGGATTTTGATATCTTCGCTTCTAGCTCTGAGCAGTTCTTACTGAAACAAGCCTGGCATATAGTACCTGATTTTATACCTGTACATCTGGCAGTAAAGAACAAGCCCAGATGCAAACATGGCTACAAGTGGAAAAACTACTCAAGTTACTTGTTGATAAATTAACAAAAATGATTTTTAGCCTGGCTGAAGAATTTAGCGTGCTTTTCCTTTAACAGTGCAGCCAAACTGTTAATTTCCAACTTTTACTGAAATTGGAATCTGACTTTCGCTGCTTGTTCTTTTGGTGTTTGTATGCAGCTCGTGTTCTCTGAAACACCAGCAATGAGAGGATTGCGGTCTGTAGCTGAGACTGCCAGACTACAGTCCAAAACTGGTTACCTGCAGTGTGGTGACCCAACCCAGAGGTGTAATGAGCACCATGAGGCCATTTTGTCCACTACAGTTCTCTTACACGATAGATGTAATTGCTTAATTGCCCTTTATCTATTGGAACCAAAAATATTCTTTTTTGTAGTCACAGCAATCATTAAATGTGATTTTATTTGCATGAACTGGGGCTTTTAAAAGAACAAATCACTCAATTATTGCCACTAAAAGCAGTAATGTTGTTTTACACCTTACAGTTTTATAGACTGGGTTCTAAAATATTTATTTTGTTTCTGCTACTGCCGCTGCGTTTTTACGTGAGCCAGGTGTATAGGGTTCGAGATAAAGATGCTACACAGTAGACTAGTGCCGATCGCAGTCTTTCATACCTGTTGGAATCCTCATTGGCTGTGTCCAATTAGTATTTCATTTTCTATAAACATCCTACTTCCAGGTACCTGGAGTTTATTATAGGCTTTAGTTCACTGTAGATCACTGGTTTCTATGCAGCAGCTGTATGTTGATGCCTATAAGTGCTAGGACAGAGCTCAACAGAACCTGGCCTGGATCTCATTACCAATAATGGCTCTCCATTGTATCGTAAGCACCAGTGATACACATTACCTCCTACAAATGTTATCCAAACCAACACAAATAGGGAATAATTGGTTTCTCCTTTCCCCCTGGGGACACGGTTGTCCACTGCATTTTTAGGGTGTCTTGCCTCTGTTTTGTTTCTACAGTAACTTTGGCAAGTCTCTCCTCCCCCTCATACCCCCATTTCCATTTTTGTAACATAATTAGCTTTCATTTTTGAACTGCACAGGGAATATTTTATGCTAATCTTTCTGTCCTAGACCTCTTAACTTCTTCAAACCTGTTCTTTCACCAGTTGAACACTTTTGGGGTTAAAATTATTCTTGCCTACCTCATTATCAGCATCTGAAATTTTTTTCCACCTGCTGTATAAATCTCTATTAAAGCCCGTTTTGCATGCTGAACGGGGAAAAGCGTAAATCCACTATCTGCAAGATTCAAGTGATTTCTCCCAACATGGCAATTAATCGCGTCCCAGAGCTCAGCGTTATTTTAAAAATATCTGCGGTCTACAGTGGATTACCACACCAGCTGAGTCCAAACATCTTTCAGTTCATACTTTGAAGCCTCCACCTGTGTGATGGCCAGCTGGAAAAGCACAATGTATACATAAAAGTAATAATGAAAAACCTACATAATCTACATCTGACATTTTTTCATGTACATAATTTTTAAAGTGATGAAAGCTAAATTACTTGTTTTTGTCACAATTCTGAAAATTGGTTTGACTTTTTTTTGGGAAATCCAGCCCTCTTAAAATATCTTGCCAGTTGCAGTTACATATTTTTAATTTATGTGGAGCTTGCTAATGCCAGAAATAATACACAGGAATATTGTTGAAGGCCCTCAGGTCTGGTAGTCTCAATGATGTGTGTTGGCTTGTTTTCTGAAAACTGTTCTCAGATAATGCTGCTTGTCTATCTCAACACTTAGGTTTTTAGCTAGTTAAATATACCTAGTTCATCCATTACTACAAGTTATAAAATATGAATCACCCAATAAAATCATACCCCATTATCTTACCAACCTTGCATCTCCGCACACTGTGGCAGAATGGATTTCCCATTATACTGTTTCCCTGAAATTCCACCCGCCTTGTCTCTTGTCCTTACTATGCATTGAGCTTGTCACCACCTATGCAATTCTACCCTGTTATGCTGTCACTTGCATCCAAAAATGGCCTTTGGTGCCCCGCTAATGATCTGATGTTCAAGTCTCATTTAGTCACACTATGTAATTTCTTATTATTTTGCAGTAAAATGTTAGGAAAACGGAATCTGTTTTGTCCGAGTGCTGAATGGAAGAGAGAAATTTATGTGAATCTGTGTACAGATAAAAACTTTCAAAACCAAAGCAAGAAATCACACATATAATAGCCTGACAAAACAATGAGTTAAGACTGTGGTTATTAGTGTTGTTATTAATCATTGTATAGCTGACACTGTTTGCAAAGTGACTTAAAACATTATATTTGTGAGCTCTATTTAAAATTATTTGTTAGTTTATACAGCTGTGTAATTTGTATTGATCCGTTCACAGTAAGTTGATCAGCGGCCTTTTAGCAGGAAAAGTGATTCAAATGCAAGTCTACTGGTTACAAGGTGATGGCTCTAACCACTATGCTGCCCTTTTACTTAAGATGCTGCTTCGCAGATGATTGCAAATGTTCATGTGCAGCTGAACACGACTAGCCAGTTCCACTCTCTGTTCTTGTCTTTGTGCTGTATTTGGCTAAACAGGTGGTCATTTCTCCCTTTTCCTACTCAGAAAGTGATGTGTCAGGAGGAGGAGATAAAGAGTGCTGTTCAGAAGAAGGTAACCGCAGACAAAGAGATCACCGCTGTCAAGAAGGAGCTGGCAGTTCTCCGTCACAAGCTAAAGGATAAAAATCGAGAACTGAGGGTTGGTGAACATTTCCAGTGGCACTGCTCTCCTTTGAAGCACCCTCTGCCTTGACAACAAGAAAAATGACAAATCCCTGAGGAAGATTAGGCCTGAAAACTTCGGAGAGGGTATGGGGGTGGCAGTTTGTCCTCAGCAAAGTCAGGCAAAGACTGCATGAAAGCGGGGGACGGCAGCCTCACAACTTCCAGATGAATAGTTAATGACTGGAACGCCAAAAAGAGGGTGTGCTTGTGAGGATGTGGCCTCCTCTAATTAGATTCTGATGGGACTTGCATTATTAATTGATAAAGGGGAGGACTCTGAGGAAAAAGCAGAGGGTCTTGCAGAATAACAGAGGACAGCATCAAAGGGGCAGCAGGCCGCTAACAGGGCCATAACACGTGCACTCTCATTAGGGCTGCCGTCTGCAACCAGAGAACAATGAAGGAGCACAGGTCACCTTGCCGATTACAGCCATGGGTCAGATGCACTGCTGTGCCAGCACCATACTCTGTTGCATATTCATGTGCGCATTGCTTAGGCTCACTGCTTTTTTCCTGTTTCTTTTCCTCGTTCCCCTCTGTTCCCATATTTTCACCTGGTTCTTCTTGACTATCTGGAAGGAGTTGAAGGAGCAGCAGAAGGAAAAGGAGGAAAAGCAGCGGTGTGCGATGCAAGAGCTGAAGGAGGGTTTGAACACACGCTGCTCCAACCTACAGAGACGTGTAGAGGTATTGCAGCAGCAGACAGCCCAGTGGGAACAAGAGAAGGACAGCCTGACCTCCAGAATCCAGGTAAAACAGAATGGAGGCCAGAGTGCAGTGTAGGGGTGAAGTTTGGCACTGGTGGAGGGGGGTAAGAGAAAACACCTGTTTAACGTCCAGATGAAAGTCTATGAACAGTAGCTGGTGTAGGATGCTCTTTACCAACCTGTGAAATGAGAGTCTGCTGCACATCAAATTAGAGAATTGGGATTTACCAGCACGAGATACCCCATGAGAATTGTCGAGCAGGTTCACTGCTTACCTTTCAGAAACATCCTTACTTTGAGATATTCTAAGCAAGTTAGGCCTTAACCAACGCTTTACCCTGCTACAGATATTTAACCATAGCTAAATGGGCTGTAGGATTTAGACATTAATATTGCTGTGATTTCATTCAGTCTTTATTAATAACTGTTTATCCAATAAAGCATAGTTGTCCAGAGACCATCCCAGAAGTATTAGGCAGGGTTCAGGCCACCACAGGGCAGTCGCACACACTTATTTGTTTGCCTATACACACGTGATGGGCACTTTAGAACTCAGTATAAACTGAGCTCGATTTAAACCCACAGCTCAGTAGTTACAAGGCCCCAGTGCAACCCACAGTATTTGTTTTTTAGCCAATGCCATGTGCATTCAGACACAGGGCTCTTCAGCTGTGATGTGCCGTTTCTTCCAGCTGAGAAACTCAGGCTCTTATTAAGTGTCAGAAACAGTGCAACCCTGCAACCCTGAAGGCCACTACTCGGCCTGTGGAATTCGAATGCGTTTCCCACTAGAATCAGCTATACACGCACACATTAAAATTAAACCTTTTTTTTCCTTGTTGGATAAAGTTTCCCAAATTTTTCAAATTGAGGGGGTGCATGTGGGAATTAAATCTTTAATTGCTGTTTAGGTGCTAGAAAGGGAGATTGAAGCTGCTAAACTGCTGGCTGAGGAAGCACAGAGCCAGTGCAGCCATCTGACCAGTCAGCTCTCAGTCAAGGAGGCCCTGCTTGCAAAGACAGACGGACAAGTCGTCAAACTCGAGTGAGTTGGCTGCATTCAGGGATTGCTCTCCCCTGGTCATTCTGCCTGCTCCGTGCACCATAGTCACTGCCCATATGCCATTGCTCAGAATTATGACTGCATGTTTCTCATCTTGTCATACGACTGTTCCAAACATTTGCCCCTTTATTATGCTTTTGTAGAATGATAAATTTAAAACAATATATTATACCTTTCAGAATAACCAATAACACTAAAAATCAAAGTGGAAAAATTGGTTTTTATGATGATATTCTTTTAGTTTTGGGCATATTGTGAGCAATGTGTTTAAAATAAAAGCATTTCTTTTATTATTGACTTGGTATGTAATTGCAGTTTAGGAGCTGAGCAGATCAGTAGAAGACCTTTGAAGCTCTAATTTGAACTACTCTGGCAACATGTAAATCTTCACTGAGCTAAAGCCACTGGATGGAGACCTGCATTCCTGATGTGCTTTGGGGGATCAGTAAGGTGCTGTGTGGGATTTAGCCCCATGCAGAGGGCTTTAGTTTGTATCAGAAAAAAGGGGGCCACTTAAGGACCTGAGCTGAAATCCAAACGCTACACGCACCCAACTTAACTTATGGCTTGAAGTGAGATGTCAGTTCTGCTGTAAAGCAGAGTGAGGGTGCAGGTTCACCATGTCCCCTAGTGTCGGGATGGGCTTAGATAGATACCAGGCTTTTTGCAGCTGCTCAATTAGGGTTACCTGGCAACACGGGGCGTAAGACACTTTAGTCCCAGAATCTCAGCAGTCATGTAATGTCTTCATTTCCGTACCATCCAGTGGAGAAGAAGGAGCAGTTTGCTCACTGTTTCAGATATTCTACTGTAGAAATTGTGAATATGGGCATAGTCTTGTGTTGGATTTTGCAGTTGACCCCTTCAGATGATGCTTACCCTGATGTGAGTCATTAAAATGTTCAGCTGTGAATCTGGAATCAGTTGTAAAGTTTAAGATGCATTATACAACACAAAGAGAACAATTAAACAGCACAAGGAAACAAATCAATTGGTCAGTGAGGTAGGACCAACGCCCCATGTCTGTTTGTATGCAACAGGCATGAGCTGCAGGAGGCCCGGAACCAGTACCAGCAGAGCGTGGCGCACAGTGACGAGCAGGACCAGCTCATTGCACAGCTGCAGGGGCTCCACCAAGATGCTCAGCGCCTGCTTCAGAGACAAGAGGAGGCTCATGCCGTGGAGACAGCCTCCCAGCAGAAGGTGAGCGTGGGCCTTGGGCTTGCAAATGTGCTACACATTGACAGAGCTCTGATAAGTGGTCTCTAATTAAGAACTTACACCGTGCCTGCTGGTCGACCACATGGCATTACAGAATGAGTGTGGTGCTCTTTATTAAATATGTCTTTTTTATGTTAATGTTTGTCAGCTGACCATTCCAGGTGAGAGTAGTATCTGTCCCGTGAGCCCAATGGAGACCGTGCATGTTCAGCACCAGTGGTTCATCTTCATCAGTCCACAGGGTGACAGCAGTATGTCTTGCTGTGTCCCCTGACAGCTATACAGAGAGCTGAGTGCCTGCTTCGAGGCCCTGAAGTCCAGCGAAGCTCAGCTGCGTCAGAGTCATTCCTCCCTGACTGTGCAGCTCTGCCAGAAGGAGCAGCTCGTTTGCCAGCTCCAGGCTCAGATGCAACAGACCCAGGACCACCTCCGCAGGGTCACCTCCAATCTCCCCCAGGTCAGCTACTCTAGATGGCTACTTCTCCTACATGGTTTTAGATTCTGTATTAATAAAATTCTTTTTTAAAATTATATGTTGGCTTCTTGTATTACAAGTCATTGGCTTACGAATTTTACAAACATTTTGTAAAATTTATTTTATTTATTTTGAAATATATATTCTTTGCTTGGGCTAGTACCCCATCCAGGGTATACTCTGCCTTGTACCCTATGCTTAATAGGGTCAGGACTGCTGCAGACTAGCATTAAGAAAAGATGTTATGAACGAACCAATTAAATTTTGTTGAATGTTCTGTTTCCTAAAATTTTCTTTTGCAGAGTGAAAGAAGCTTTTATTTCAGCATTCAGCTGTTAGTTAGCAGTAAACAAAATACGGGTTTAACCCAAACAAAATAAGGGTTAAAGTTCATAGGATAAACCAGTGGGAAAAGAATTCAGGAAGAAAATTTATTTATATTTTTCATTATTTCAAATTAGTTTATAATTTAATTGAGTTTGAAGTGGATAACAAAACATAAGTCTTTTTTTCATTTTTATTATAGCTTCATTCAAGATTTATTATGTAAATGTTAATTGATGTATTAAATTTCTATTGATTTGTGCGGATAGCAAAGGAAGTTGAAAGTGGTCAGAAGCTGACAAACAATGGGCATACTTGTGTGAGGAATTTGTTTACAATAAGGGTTGAATAGGAGGTTGTGCAGAGGACTCATTTTTTTTAAATCTTCAGTCATTTTACATTTGTTTTAATTGTAAGTGTTGCACTGCATCCCGTCCAAGATGTATCCTGGTCCCTCATGCCCTATGCATCCAGGAGCTCTTCAGACCACCATAACCCTGTATTGGACAAGCTGATAATAGATGGGTGGGTGGAAGTGTGAAGAGTATTTTCTACTTATAAAACTTTTTTTTCTGATTTTATGAAAGCTAACCCAAAAGTAGACATGCCTATATTATGTTACAGGTTTTGTTGATTATCACTTTGTAGTTTGTATGTTGAGAAACCAGTCTACTTTAAATATGCTTATGATATAAGCTTTCTTAGCAAACCCATAATTTCAAATTCGCTGTGTTTTATAAATTGTGTCCTGTTAGCAAAGAGGTTGCATGACAAGTTTCATCTCCTGTTTTGTTTGCAGTTGGGATAAAAGAATTACTTCTTTCCCCGCTTTTAATTGTACAGAACGGTTAGTGTTGTTACACTGACAGGGCCTGTAATACTCCACATTTTTAGTGAATAATTATTTAGATTGAACAAACACAATGTTCATCAAAACTGTGAAGTGTAGCATACGTACCAGCATGGTAAACCAGAGAAATCAATCTGATCATTGTACAAAGGTTCTCTGCCTCCCTGCCTCCCTGTTACATGTCTCTGTGGGATTCAGTAAAAATTCATTTCAGGTAATTGACTGCATGCTCCCCCTCAGCCCCACTCCATCTTCATTCTGGTTTGAGAGGAAGTGTACATGCATAATTGGAAGAGCACAATAATCTTGACAAGCTGCAATAGTTCTCTTTGTACAGCACCTTATGATCAGTTTTGCAGCCCTAGGAGAATCAGGCTTCTCGGGTCTCTGCGGGGGCAGGGTCGTGTGAGACGACACATAGTCTGCGATTGTACCCTGGTAAACATCATGTTGACCTCCGCATGTCATTACTGGGGCCAGAATAGTGTAAATGAGATTACAAATGTCCTTTTCAGCATTCATTTTCTGTAGGCATTGTTGTGCGTTTCACTTTTTGAAGTATAAATGATTGGTTTTCGTCTGTTAGTTATTATTAGAATTTTTGTATTAGTTTTGGTGTTTAAATTTTTACTTTTCCTTCTTTTTTTAAATTTTGAATAATTGAAGCAGAGGAAAAAAAAAATTAATAATTTGACCCAGTCCAAGGTTGGGCGATGTGGAAGAAAAAAGGGAAAATGTGTGAAATGTAGCAATTAGGCAAATATTCATTCGTGTTAATTCCGTTTCGAAAACATTGTTTAGATATTTGCCTGAACAGCAGTATCAGGTATGTTACAGAGAATGTTTGTGAATTATCCCTTTACCATTGAAACAAAACAAAAAAAATGGTGTATTTCAGCTGCAATTAATCCTATAACCAGAATCCAAACTTATACAGAAGTAATTTAGTGGTGGTACAGAAACATTAGAAAATCCGTCCCACTCTGTCTGTCAAGATGCAGCATTGAGGTGAAAAAATAGCTTAAAAACCCTTCATGTGATCATGTTGTTACTCCTGCACGGTCCAACTCTGATTTAATATTAAATTGTGTTTACCGAACACATGTAGCTGTTTCCCAGCTGCCTTGTCTCCTTAATTTACTATCCACTGACATCAAAGTTATTGGATCAGGTATCCCAAGGAATAATTCTGTCGCCGGGGTTTTCCATTCCCTATTTATAATTGCACTGACAGGGATATGCATTCTGCTGTAATCTGAAATTCTGTAACAACTTCCTCCAGAACACCTGTTAAATTCTAATGCACTCAGATGTTAGAGGGATTTATTTTAATTTTAAATGTTTGGAAGTTACCGGTGAAGATGATCAAAGTGTGTGTGGCTGAGGGATCCCAGCTACCTTGTTTTTCATTTGAATAAGGCCGAGGCATGGATTTAAACACACTGCTGAGGAGGGGGAGACGAGCGCCCATTGTGTGGTGTATTTCTGCAGTGTGCATCAACATTTGTTCTGTTTGTCTTCAGAGCTGAAGTGGAGTTTATTCTTTGCAGGCAATGCAGCACGGTGGGTGATGTCAGCATGAAGTTTTTTTTTGTAAGCGAGTGAGTTGATTTGTGTGACTGGTCCCGCTGTGCTGTGCAGTTCTTCAGTATTTCTTGGAACACACTGCCTCCCATCCTATCTTTGTAAGACTTTCTAGATGAACTTGGTTTCTGATGACTGCTTTGGAAACTGTTTGACTTTCATGTCTGTTGTCTCATTCTTATATATGGTCAGGGAAAAATGAATTAGGGTCTAATTATGATTCAGTTGAAGCTCTCAAAGTTGAGGGTAGCCCAACACATCTGAAAGCCTTTTGGACATGGGGCATCCTACCTAGTTGTTATGTAAAAGCTCTACCACTGGGGTCCCTCACCCCAACTGGAATACCTGCAACATGGGCAGCTGCTATGGTAAAAAGCATGCATACTGTGCAGGGCATTTACTCAGATATCCTCACTTTTGAGAATTTGCTACACTTGAAAACTACGGGTTGAGCAATATTGACCTTGAAATGCAGGGAAATGCTCTCAACTTGGTAGGGCTGTTAAATAAAGTGAAGTTTTGATTTTGATTTTTTTTTTTTGCCCACTGTATACCTCCTTAAAACATTCTGACTTTTTCCCACTAAGGTTTATAGAGTTTTTCTTATTTTCAGTTTTTAGACATTTTTCTCTCAGGACAATTGCCCTGAGAGATCATGATACTTGTTGCTAATGTTGAGCCAGCGTTACTAACCCTCTGAGAACAGAAACATTCTGAATAAGTCCTAGGGAAGATTAATGGGAACATGATTTGAGAAAGTTTCAGCTGTGATGTTCTGCCCCCTGGGCAGGTTCAATAGCAATATCGTCACTAGAGGCTTTTTGCACAGTCTTCAGTAGTCATGGTGAGCCTCTCCGTGGAAGGTCAGGGGGTCACATCAGTCACAAGGTCAGAGCTTTCTCTGTCCAGACATTTAACTTTGTTATCATTGGGGAAAACCATTATCACGCTGCTTCTCAATGGGTTGGAGATGGGAAAGGTATATCAATTCTTTTTGTTGTTTTCAGATTTCAGTCTCATTTTCAACCTTGTGCCACTGATTCATAAATGTAAAGGAAAAATATAAATAATGGAGCTTTATTTCATATTTATGCAGTTCCCAGCCAATTTTCTTCAAAGCAAAAAAGTGCATTCACAGCAGAGATACAACACAGTTGTTAAAGCAAAGCTTGACTGTTTGGTGCCACCAATTCCTTAGCACATCTATTTTAGTAGTTATCAATAGAAATGAAATATGAATAGGAAAAAATAGATAAACAGTAACAGGTGGCTAACCTACACATGGACTAACCTGCAAAACAGTCAGGAGTTCATGAGGGAAAGTCAGGGTTTAAAATACAGCAGTTTTAAGGGACAGAGGGCAGTTCTAACACACTGGAGTCCAGACTGAGAACCAATGGGCTTTACATGGAGATGACCAGGCAGCCAGCAATTATATTTTGTTTGCCACGTGATCTTGGACCCGAGGAAGAACAACTGAGTGCCCATTCAGTTTCCACTATAGTTGCAGTAGATTATTTTGTACCCTAGTAGTTGTACAGTTCCTTGATTGGAAAAAGTATTTTTTGAAACAGTAAGGGCTGCAAGAACTGGTAAGTTTGCAAGAAAATAAGAGAAGTTTAAACCTTTAACCCCCCCCCCCACACACACACGCACGCATACACACACACAAGTCCCAGGAGTTACGGAAAGTTTCCCATTTCCGCTCTCAAATTTTAATGCAAAAGGAACAGCCGTAACTCAGAGATTTGGATCTCCCCACAGCTTCCACTATAGTTGCAACATCTGCCTCCGTCTGGTTATTAGTGTTAGTGAATCAAAAGCTGTCAGATGTATAATTAAAGTGTCCGTTCCCCGCGCTCTACCCGTTACAAGAGGTCGTGTTTGGATGAACGGCTGCAAAGATCGCCGCACAGATTAATAACTCTCGGAACAGAGCCTTCTAGAATATTGAAATGTCTGTATGTGTTTTGGTTACAAATTTTTGGGAATTTGTAAGCACAGGTTGACTGGATCGGATTTCATTTGTGAAGGAACTAAGAACCTGTGCGATATGAGCAACTTTTATGGATGTCGTTCAGTGCACTTTTGGCATGAAAATTGTCCATATTGCACATTTGTAAGAAGTGCTATGTTTATTTTTATATACATTTAAATGTGCAGACCATAAGAATTTTTGTTGAGAGTAGCAGTTTTCTTGATGGACTTAAATTGGGTTAAGTCATTTATTTCCTTTACAAATTTGAGAAATGACTCCTGTTTGTCTGTTCAGCCGCTGATTTTGAACAACTTTTGTTTTCAAAAGGTGGTGTGACTTTTTTGTATAGTTAATTTTTTTAATCTTTAATGAGGAAATCGAACCAGCCTGCAGACTTCTGCCTAAAGATGAGTTACACGGAACAATGTCTAGTAATTGTCAGAAATTTTCATTCAGCAAGTTGTGTGTGACAATTTCATTAAGAATAATGGAGTAGTTTTATTGAGGAAGTTTTGTGAAGGACTACATGTCTTAAGATTTTTTGTTTGTTTGTTTTTGTGCTTATTTTTTGCTAGCTCAAGTGGTCTCATTAATTCACAGCCCTGTGTGCTGTGTCTCATTAACACACTCCAGCCATGCGCTGGAGGCAGCTGGGTCAGCCTGGCTGTGCGCGGGGGTCCCGCTCTCCTGAACCGCCTGGCCTGTCCACAAGACCTGCTCCCTGGAACCCCGCCGGGGCACAGACGCGAGGGGGTACTGTTACGGCTGCCTGGTAATTAACAGTGATCGGATTTGTTTTGTGCCACAAACTGCGCGTGTGCGGGGCGTGTTCGTATTCAGCTCGAGGGCTGAGCGGCAGGGTGGTCACAAGCCGCAGGGAGCCCAATCACAGGCCCTACCATATGTTCCCGTTGCATCAATGTGCGGCTACGGGCGCAAGACAGGCTCCCCGAAGAACCTAATCGCGTTCAGTAATTACAGTGCTCTTTTCTGCTGGCGAGGAATAAGGGGTTCAACCACTCCCTCATCACATCGTTTGTAAATTGCTTTACGTGGAGGATGCCGAACTCGGTTGGTTTTCAACCGCCGAAATTATAAATAATTGTAACAGATGTGGCAATATGGCTGGCCTCCAACAAACGAGGCCCCAGATAATTTGGCCAACCTATTTGACAGGCCAATTTAATAAAATGTGAACAAAATCTTCCTGCTAATAATTTATCATCCCCTCTCCCAATTGGTTAAACTTAATTACCATGGCAGTTAACAAGGTCACGCCCAGATGCCAAACTTGCCTCCAGTTTTGATAAGTGTGATCAAAATCTGAGAGGTGATGACAGTGCTGTTGTCTTTTTTTTTATTTAATACCCAGCATCTTAAAAAAAAAAAAAACAGGTGCCAATGGCAGCTTGTCAGGTTGCAATAATTATACCCGGACATGTAATGAACTGTTAGCAGATTCAGGGCAGCACTTAAGCACTTACACTATTCTCCACGTAAGGGGGGGGGACTCGTCTTTCAGCACGATGACAGCACTCTGCGGTTTACCTTTACTTCGTGTGCTGGTGTGCACAGCTGTCTGTGGGGTGTGTGAGCAAATGTGTTCACAGTGTGGAACTTCAGTGTGTGTTCTGCAAGCCAACATTACAGGCAACCAGTTGATTAAGAATGGGTTGAAATGGGAATAGAAAGAAAATATCATATCTGCACCACAGAGTAAATATTTGAAGTATATCTATTGAGACAGAAAAATATGCCTTTAGATATTGTTGGTAAACAGCCCTATTGTTTTTTCCCTTTCTTTTGATTTTTTTTTTCTTTGTAGGACAGGTCTGTCCAGGTATACTTAAATTTAGGAGGATATCAGCTCTGATGGTTCTTGCCTTCCACAAAGAAACTGCCATTTTGTGTGTGTGTGTGTGTGTGTGTGTGTGTGTGTGTGTGTGCGTGCGCACACGCGCCTGCCTGCCTTTGTCACTGTGTCACTGTAGTTATGGCTCTGTGTGAGGGGATAGGAAACGTGTGACCCCAGCAGCACTGTGTACCCGCTGTGAGGACACAGCACCTCATGCGATCAGTTCTTTATTCTGTGCTTCTCTTTTCTGGGCATTCTACTATATTTCATTCATAGTCATCAAGGAAAGGTTTATTTGAAATTATTTAAATTAAACACATCTGCATTCAGGGGAATTGGGGAAACTAAAATGCATGTAGTGTGTGCACGATGGAGTAAATGAGACTGCGTGCGCACGAGTGTTGAGTAAATGTTTGTTCTGCAGTAAACTGACGTTCCATCCAGGATGTGTCCTGCTTCGCCCACTGTCCTTCCAGGATAGGTTCCAGACCACTGTGACCCTGTACTGGACAAGCAGTTGATGAAAATGGGGCAAAAATAATAATTGCTTCTTAAATACGCAGTTGGTTGGGCAAAAAAAAGTGACTATTTGTAGTGGCCCTTTGTTGTATAAGGTGTGAGAATACAAAAGGAGACATTTGGCATCATGAGCTCCAGTAGCTTTCTCCTGGGTGGACGATTCCTGATGGGTGGGGGTGTAATGTACAGTGGAGCGGGGGGGGGGGGCTGGGCCTGTCATAGCCTTGCAACATGTGCGCAGGTATGCGAGGTCAGCTCAGGCCTTTCATCAGGCGGATCTCCAGGGCTGCTTCTGACCATGCATGCTGGCGGCCTTTGCAGATCTCCTGCCTCAGGCTGCTTTTCATGGTCCATTGATCAGCTTGGCCTCAACACACAGAGGAAAAACAGCCCTCTTGTGGCACACTGCTTACATTGAGGTATTCCATGGTCCAAATCTTGTCTTCTCAAACAGGCCAGGTTCTCCTGGTAGCAGCTCTGTATTAAGATCATTACAAAGCTGAGCTTATGCCCTGTTACAGTGAGACTATGACAAGGTCAGGTGTAGAAATGTTTTCACTTGTAGTCTTGCAACCAGCACAGTGCTTTATGTGACAGCTTACTTAATGTCCTCATTTTACTTCTTCCATTTTCATGTTGTTTTGTATGCATAAAATGCACTGTGAAACAACCAGCTCATAGGTGTTTCACCCAGAACATTGACTATGGTTCAGTTTGAAAATGTGCCCACTCTTTCTTTGTCTTTAAAAAAAATGCACCAAACGGAGCCTTACGAACTGCAGAATTACGCAAACATTGTGTTCTGCTTTATTTAAGGTTACAATATACTATAGTAACACTTTTAAAGCAGCAGCACACAACTTTAGAACTAATTTTAAAAAATTTGCTTAAAATTTTGGTGACTTTTACAAAAATCACTTGTCCAGTTATTGCTGAGTAGTCCCAATCATTATTGTTTATAAAAAAAGAAAATGTAGTTTATTTTTTTACATTTCCATTATTTAATTATGAGCAGTATTGATGTTAAATATTTTGCATGTTATGTGATACTGTCCAAAAGGTAGATTTTATTGCACTGTTTTGTTCGTTGTGCATTTTCTGTTTTCCCAGTAACCATGAACCATGGAGGAGATCCAGTAGTATTTAGTGTTTCAGAAACCACTGTTATATCACAGTAAATACAGTCTGAATGCACTTATATTGTGCAGTTTAACCATTTGAATAATGTACTGTTTTCTGCAGGGCTTCTGTTCACCATAGGGTGGTAAATGCTGTTTAAATATGTTAACATTTGAGCCCCCATCATGAGCATGCCTGCAGGGCTGCACGCTCTGTCGCAGGCCCTGAATGTGCTCTTTCTTTGCAGTCTCAAAAGCAGTTTAAACCATGTTAAAAGCCATCACTGTGCAGACGTTGAGCGAGTTGCCCCTTCACTCTCAGTACATCGGATACAAAACCAGAGTTGTGAGGAGGCGCTTTGATGGCGGTTTGACCCCGCACCCCAGAGCCGTGTACTGTGGGCTTTCCTCAAGAAGGCCAGACACCATCCGCCCCCACCCTAGAGTGTTTTCCTTTAGCGGTTGTTCAAACGCTGATAAAGTCATTACGATGAACGTTTTGCAGTGCTGTGCAGGCCGGACGTCTCCGCCAGCCAGCTGCCAAAAAATTCACAGCCTCACGTGCTCTGTCCTCGGGCTCTGCCTCCAGCTGGGGCTGGCAGGAGATCAAACAGAGCCCCAGAAGACCCATGGCTCTTTGGGTGCACAGCTCCTGCAGACCACATAATAATGGACCGTTCAGTATCTGCTGCAAGGTCCTTCATTATTTAACTTGCTTTGTCCACTCCTGTGAATTCTTCAGTATGTTCCCTTGCTATTGCCCTTAACCTTTTTATGACTGAATAGTTTTATGCTGAGCAACTTTGAGTTTATTGAAATAGCTCAGTTGTAGTCGCCTCTGTTTCACCTTCAGTTTTCAGATAACCTGTTCCCAAGGATGGGCAGGCTGCACGTGAGTGTCATACAAGTGCAACCATAATCCAAAAACTGCATTCCTAGGTGTTGCATGTTTATGCACCCATTATCAGTAATCTCTTATACAATGAAGGTTCGTGGTAGTCTAGAGCCTATCCCACAAGCAGAGACAGGGTCGGCTACATCTTGGATGGGATGCCAGTCTAACACAGGGCAATCACACGGTCATTTACCCATTTTCACATTCACTCAACAAGTATTTTAAAGTTTCCAGTTCACCTGAACCACATGTGTTTGGACTTTTAGAAGCAAATTGGAGCACTTGGAGAAAACTCACACAAATGTGGGAAGAACATGCAAACTCTACACTAGACTGAGCCAGATTCAAACCCGTGCCAAAACCCACACTGTGAGACACCAGTGCTACCCACTGTGCCATCATGCTGTCCAGGCTTTAGATATTCCTCCAGAATTAACCTCAAAAGGTACATGAGAGGAAATTAAGCTGCTTTCACAGTAGGTATACGGCAGATTAACTGCATATATTTCAGAAATTTCATTTCAAAGTAAATGGTTGGTTGGAGGAAAAACATGCTGCTCATTTAGTAGGTTACATGGCATTTCGTGAGATGGTAATTTGTATGAATCATTTTTTTAAATTAATTTGTTTAAGGCTGGTTTCATGCATTGCTGAGGTTTCTAACCAGTCAATTTTTTGGGGAAATTTGGTTGCCTTCAAGACACACTTACCATCACTCCATTCCATGTCTTCTGTTCACAACTCTTTTTCATCTCTGTCAAATTTTAGCTTTCAGCATCTCTCTACTTTTCTGAAAATCCCACGATAACTCCTAACTAATCTTAAGACATTACCATCTGAGTCACATGACATATTCCATCACCGTCTGGTCAGCCCTTGTTGTGATGTGCAGCTTCTTAGATTTATATTCTTGCAGCAGATTTTACTGGCTGCTTTATGACATGTTTAAGTATTTCAAAGACTGAGGAATCATGTCCCAGTAGTTTCCAGTTGTCCTATCAAGTGTAACCTGGGGTCTTCCTAGAGCAATTAGGCCAGCCTCCCTCCTCTCCTTTGTAATGAGGCTTCTTGCATTTCTGAATCTATAACCCTTTAGTCTCCCCTGATGGGACATCATTATTGTGAGAGAAACAATGTAAATGTAAATGAACATACTCATTAGCTAGTCACAGGGAAAACCTTTAGTGGTAGCTCTGTGGTACTTCTGATTGTAATTCCTTTGGTATTTTGTTTAGGTTTTTCTTTTTTCTCTTTTTTAAAATATAATTCATTATTAGTATTCTCAATTATGCATGCTTTAATTTTGCATGCTTTCCATAATGCAACGTTAAGGCTTACTCAGGCGTAACCTGGTTTCCTCTCCCATGATGCAACTGTGCAGCGCTCGAGGTCCCTGTCCCCAGTATGTGGTGGTGGGAGTCCCAGAAGGGAGACGAGCCAGGCCGCTTTGGCAGAACGCAGAATCCAGGACCTGGAAGAGCTTCTTCAGCTGAAGGTAAGAAGGAGGAGTGTGACAGCCTCAAATGCTCTTCTTCTGAAGAGAAGGAAATGGGGCTCAGGGGTCCATGGGCAGAATTGAGGGGAAGTGAATGTTACTGGGGAACAGGAAGTTAGGGCAAAAGAGGTAATCTGCTGTTTCTGTGGCCCTTTCCTGCCAGTTCTGTACCCACATACAACAGTCCCTACTGAGATGGCCTTTTTTAAACCAGGAATTACTGCTGGTCAGTGAATACAGTGCACATACCTGTATTTCTTTAACTTTGCCTTAAATGAAACCGTATCTAGGCAGTATGGTTAGAGGGGTGGTCCTTGTTCCCCAGAGTTCCTGGGCTCTGGTTTCAGTTGTGCATTTAAATTTGGGTCAGTCTATGTGGAGTTTGCATTTTCTCCCCTGGTTTCTTCCCATAGTCCATAAACATGTGTTTTTGATGAATTGGTGTTAGTCATATATGGTGACTCTAAACTGACCTTAGTGTAAGTATTTGTCAGTGAATGAGTGTTTGATTGCTTTGCAGTGGACTAGTGTCTTATCCAAAGTGTACCCTGCCTCACACGGAATGCTTGTGAGATCTGATACATGGTAACTCTATTTTAGGGCATGTGTTTAATAAGAATGGATGGATGTAGTCTTCTCCTCCACATCACTGATCACCAGTTTCCAGACTGTCAACTTAGGTCACTCTGCTGCATCAGCTTTCTTACCGCTCAAGTAGGGTCTTGGTTTCACCCATGTTGCAATATTATTTGAAGTTCAGGAAAGAATGCTGGCTTAAATCTTACTGGTTTTCTAAATTGTTCTACACTGAGTTGAATATTCAAGTAAAAAAATAAATGTTGATTGGGAAGGTGGGTCACCTGACTTGGCTAAATAAGTTCAGCATTTGGCAAAGCAACACAATTTTTAAAAAAATTAGATTAAGTCCCAAAGTCTTATGATAGTTTAATTGAATTTTAAAAAGCAATTTTGTAGGGTTATAGTAAAATTCATGTGGTTTTGCGCTTGAGAAAGACAAAAATGAGGGACAGTATGCCCCCTTCTCAATAATTTTTACACTTCTGAGAAGGAGAAAATGGGCTTCTTAAATGGCCAGCTCATTCAGGGGTGAGGCGGCCCTGAAAGGTCAGGAAGGCGATGATGTACATAACACGCTGTCATTCTGACAACCCCTCTATTCCTACTCTTTCATTAGGAGGAGTGTGCAGCTTCCCACTGCCATGGCACAGCCCATGTCCTCTACAAGTCTCCAGCCATAAATCCATACTTGTCACGGCACTCGTTGCTGCACTCGTTCTCTTTGTCCTTGTTAATAATAACAGGGTCCAGCACCTGCATTTCCTTCTCGGCAGGGCAGCAACGTTATATTGGTAAACAAGCTCTTCCCTTCAGAAGCGCCCAGCGAGCCTCCCTAGCGATGGCCACTCAAGCGGAAACCAGACCTGTTTTTAGCCCTGCCTCTTTAAACAGTTTGCTTTTAAGGTCAAAATAAAAGGTGGGGGACTGCTTTTGTCAGGAAAATCCATAAGTTCACCCCAAAATCCCATGTAATTTAAGTTTTCATGGCTGGTGAAGGTGCATAATGTTAGTCAGCAATCGAGAGTGACCTGCTTTGATGAGTGGTCCTGCTGGGTAGCCAGGAGGGGTGTGTGGGAGGGCATGTAAATACCTTGCTGTAATTGCATCTCAGGTGCCAGCTTTGTTTAACCGTGAGTAGCAGGTATGGAGAATGAGGTTTCTTTTAGATTGTTATTCCTGGTCTTATTTTTGCACTGTCAGATTTCAATTTGAGACATTTTCTTTGAGTTTTTCTTCAAAATATTTGAAAGCAGCTATTTTATTTGTTAATATGGAAAAAAGTGTTGTATAGTACTACAGTCCATCCTTGATTTTTCCAAACTCTATGGACAGAGGAGGTATCTGGATGCTGTGAAAGCCAGAAAAATCAAAACTAATTTAAGCATTATATATATATTTTTTACTATAGCCCTGCATTGCACTGTGTACTACAGTAACACTTTTATAACATAATGTAATGTGAAATTAACATATAATGTACCTAATAAAACAAAGTAAAATCAGTACTGTAATTTAAACATATGGCATATAGTACAGTGCATTATGTGCAACAAGCATTGAATAAGGAGCGTGACTCAATCAAAATGCTGCTACGGGGGACTAGAGGGTGCTGTGCCACCTTTATGACACTAACAGTGGAGACAGATTAGTCTTTTTTGAGACTAATAAGTAAGTATTGTAAGTACTGTAAGTATTGTTTAAAATAGTATTTTATGCATTAATGAAGTTTTTCCTCAAAAAAGCTTAGATTGTTTATATTTTCCCTTTAAATGCTTAAAAATATTTTTTCCCCTAAAAATGTGTTTTTTGGTTTTTTTTTTGGGAATATTTTTGTGACAGTGTGTAAAATCTGAAATTAAGATCCGCTATATCGAGGATGGACGGTTTGTGGTGTAAATTGCTTCCCTTGGAACATGAAGCAGGTTGAGAGTAACATTCTCTTCAGCAAAACTGGGAAGGTGTAGTTTAAATGGCCCTGTGATGAAGCGGCAGACTGTGGATTTGCTAACTGTGTTAACACTGCTGACACAAAGTATAACTAGGATTCATGGCAATTGCATGCAGGTGTTTGTGTGTGGTAACTAGACAGGTATGTTCTCTGCCTTGCACTGATCAAAGAGACCAACATGAGCAGAAATGGCAGTTTCTTTGCTCGGATTTAACCTATCTACCCTAGGTGAACACACCTCTGTGAAAGTGTGTGTTTGTGACCTTGTGTGCTTGTGCCCTGCAGACACAGGAAAGTGAGGAGCTTAGAAGGGCACATGAAAAGCGACATGAGCGCCTTCACCCAATTCAGACCAACTACAAGAGTGTGAAGGAGCAGCTGAGGGAAGCCGAAAAGATCCAGGGACAGTAAGTGACTCACAGTGACTTGTGTGTAAAACATGAAAAAAAATTTACTTTGGTCACCTAAATGGTGAATCTGTAAAAAGTGTAAAGTGCAGATCTTGAGGGTATTTCTTTTAAATTCTGTCTCTTCAGATTCTGAGAAAACAGTATCAGTAACTGAAAATCAACAGTATCAATGCATTGGCAAAAAAATGCAGTAGTTTTCAGCAAAGTGTACATATATGCAAAACATAAAGGATCACGAAAAACCAAGAACATACAATCTAATTGGCTAGGCACGATGCTTCCAAAAATTTTATCATTGATGTGTAAATGGTAAATGTTACATCTTTTGACCATTTTAAAAAGTATATTAATTCATCAAAAAGTTTTCCTTATTGATTTAAATTTATTTCTCTATAGAAAGCTCAGTCTCTGTCTGTCCATCCGTTTGTTTTTTTACATACACCTTTGTTTTTCAGGCCACAGTTTTAGTGTAGTGAAATGTGTGCACACACACCAGACACAGAATGTATTCAGACTGCATCACCTTTTTCCACATTTTGTTATGCAACAACCATAAACTAAAACACATAAATGATTTGCAACATTTAATTTAATCTGCACATAGTACATAATTAAAGAGCAAAAAGTTTTCTACAGATTTTTGTAAATATATTAAAATAAAACATTTAAAATGTCATATATATAATAAGTATTGAGACCTTTTCTATGATACTCAAAATTGACCTGATGTGCATCCTGTTTCCATTGATCATCCTTGAGATGTTACTACAACTTGATTTAAGTTGACCTGTGGTATACGCAGTTAACCGGACATGATTTGGAAAGACACACATCTGCCTATATAAGGCCCCACAGCTGACTGACTGTGCTTGTCACAGCAAAAACTAAGTCACGAGGACAAAGTAATTGTCTGTAGGCCTCTGAGACAGGATTATTTTGAAGCACAGAGCTGGGCAAGGGTGTGAAGAAATTTCTGCAGCTTTGAAGCTCTTGAAGAACACAGTGACTTACACCATTCTTTAATGGAAGAATTTCAGAATCACTGTGATTTTTCATTCACCTGGCCACCCTACCAAACTGAACAAAAGGGGAGAAGGAGATTAGTCAGGGAGGTGACCAAGAACACAAAGTTAACTCCGACAGAACCTGTCAGACAGGTAGCCATCTCTGTAGCACTCCATAGTCAGGCCTTTTTGGAAGAGTTGCACGGATGGTGGCCGCTCTTCAGTAAAAGGCACATGATGGCTCACTTGGAGTTTGCCAAAAGTCACTTAAAGGACTCTCAGTCCATGCGAAAAAAATTCAGTAGTCTTAAACCAAGACTGAACTCTTTAGCTTGAATGACAAGCTTTACTTCTGGAGATAACCAGGCACCACTCATCACCTGACCAGTACCATCTCTATGGTGAATCACGATGGCTGTACATCATGCTGTGGAGTTGTTTTTCAACAGCAGAGACTAGGATTGAAGGAAAGATGGACGGATCAAAGTACAGAGAGATCATTCAAGAAAACCTCCTCAAGAGTGCTCAGGACCTCTAGTTGAGGCAAAGGGTCACCTTTCAGCATGATAATGATACAAAGCACATAAGTCAAGGCAACATAGGAGAGACTTCAGGCCAATGTCCTCTGGGGCCCAGCCAGAAATCAGAATTGAACTGAATGATCCGCTCTAGAAGGACTTGAAAACAGCAGTACAGCGATGCTCCCCATTCAACCTGACAGAGGTTGAGAGGTTCTGCAGAGAAGAACGGATGAAGATCCCTAAATCCAGGTGTGCCAGGATTATAGCATCATACATGAGAAGACTTCAGCTTGGCATCACTGCCAAGGGTGCTTCAACAAAATACTGAGTAAAGGGTCTCAATAGTTATGTACATATTGATATCAGTTTTTTTATTTTTAATACATGTTCAGAAATTTATAGAAAGCTCTTTTTGCTTTTTGATTATCATATTGTGTACAGATTGAGGATCAAAAAATGAATTCAGTCCATGTTAGAGTACAGTTGATAGGAAACAAAATCTGGGTAAAAGTGAAGTAGTCTGAATACTTTCTAAATGTACTGTACACATATATGACACTCCACACAGTAACATGTGCCTCCAGGCAGTTCCCTGTCAAGATGAAGACAAACAGGTCAGACTGCGTGCATGCATGCATGCACACCAGGGAGGGGTGACAGGTGGTTGTGCTGAAGGAAGGCCCCCAAATTGGCAACAGGAAGGGATAAGAAATTATAAATGACACACCGCACTGCACACACTACTAACGTAAAGGTAGTGTAAACTTAAAGGTAAATCGGGATGAATGTGTAAAGCTGAAATGGTAGAGTTCACACTGTCCTGCATCTTAGGCAACCGTCTCTTATTTATACAGTTATCAGAATAACATTGTCTATATTGGTTTGTTTACTACAGCATGTTTTTTATGGTCCTCTGAATTTTGGGCACCCCTTTTTTTTGATCATATAAATGAATACATTTCACAATCATAATTCTGTGTTTTTTTGTTTCTTACTGTTAAATTGTAGGTTTAGTCTATATTTTTTTGCTTAGTTATACCTTTTGAGAACTGTCAGCCTTCAGAGCTGCTGCTGCCCTGATTAAGGTGAAGACTTATATGGCTGGTGTTAACATGACAAGATCAAGCCTAACAGGTCCAATGGGAGAGCTCAACATCAGGCACACTCCAATGTCTCAGTGTGGTGGCTGTCTGTTCTGCTGTACTATAATGCTGAGAGGTGCAAAGTGTGATGCCAAGAGGGCTACTGGAGAATATTGCACCTGTGACAGAAGCAGGTTCATGTTCCCTTTCCCACTGAATCCTGAAAGTAGACACAGGGTTGTATATATGTCTGTGAAAAGCTCACTACTCAGTCTTCTGGCAGTCAGTGTCAGACTGCAGAATCACGGTGCAATTTCAGTAAGGAGCTGGGAAATCTACCTGCAACGGCCACGATGAGCATTACAAGACCACAAATTTGCAGGCACTCATTTGTATTCGTCCAACAATCTCCACACCAAGCGGTATAACTCTTGTGTCATTCATGATTATCTCTACATTTACTTAACATCATAAAAGGAGTGAGAAGTAATTCCTCAAAAAGAGTTTTTTTTTTTTAATCAGGCTGGGACTGTGGAATAAGTAAATAAAATTAAATAACATTAAAATATCTTTGCCCTGATCAAAGTCACTCTAATAGACCGATTTATAGAATCAAAGCCATTCCTTTTTGTGCCCTGCAGAATCATTTGAATAGTGAAGCGCACCCACTGTTGGGAAGAAATGTGTAATATCATACTTCTGTGACTCCTGAATCCATCAAAAAAAGTGTTTTCAAGGTTCTGCTATGTTTGAGAGACCACTGTGTGGGGGGGAATAGATTTTCAATACAAGTTGACAATGCATGCCTCAAAACTGCTGTAAATCACCTTATTGACTTCTGCAGTAAGGCTTTTGTATTGTGTGCTTCAGCATAGCCCCTGTGTGCTGTATGATTTCACACCCACATCTGTTCAATTGGCCACCCATTACATTTAGGCTACATGTCACAGGTTATTGTTCAGGAATGTAGAAGATTAAGTGCTCATGAGAGAGTAATCCATATGGAAATGTGTGTCTCACATTTGCTGTTGACTAAGTTATTCCACGTACAGTGTATGCAAAGTATCGTCTACTGTGTGATCCTTTGCTGACTTGAATACACTTTCTATGCAGTGTCACAAAGTGTATAGTGCACTGTGGCCCTGAAGAAGATACATTTTTTTTCTCTCTTGTACATCTGCATAAGGGCAGAATTACAATGAAGTGTACCTTGAACGCTGAACATGACAGAGTACAAAAATTCGGCCTCGTAGTGCTAATGCTAAGGCTAAATGTCCTCTCTGTTTATATCCAGAACCAGGGGCCAAATCCAGAGAGCAGAGCCCTTGCAGCTCCGGCGAGAGGACAGTGATGCCATCTGGAATGAACTGGCTTACCTCAAACAGCAGAACAAGAATCTGCTCTCAGAAAAGTAAGTTCTTCCTCTGCTAGCAACGCATAACATGCGGTAACACGATAAAATGGTTCAGAAGGCCCATCCATCCCACCACCTCTCCCTGGTCCTCCTGCAGTGCCCTAAAGAACTCCACACCACTTCTCCACTCTCATTATCAGCTGCCGCCGGGTACTAACCGAACATCATTAGCCCTCTCTCATTTGTAAAATGAGAGACGTAGCGTTCACACGTTAGGATTAAAAGGAGGGATTAACTGGTTTTTAACTGCTGAAGTGTGTCTGGTCTTTCATTTTGGCCCAAAGAAGATCAGAAATTTTGTGACGTTCTCAGCCTCCTCTGTCCCCTCCTTTTAGAGAGTAGTGATGAGCAAAAACACGGCTTCATTAAAAGAATTTTGCCAACAGGTTTTTTCGGGAGATGCTGCGGGTCGGGGCCATAACCCCGGCTCTGGGGTATGATTTTACTTGATAAACACCACGATTAGATCATATACATGTGTAAATAATGCATGCATGCACATACGTGATTTTAAAGACGTGGTAAATAGACGGCGATTCAGAAGAAACCATTTCACCCGGGCAGTAGCGGTCTGTTCCTGTCTGGTTAGCGACACGCTCAGCTTTAGCGACAGGAACCGTGTGACCCGGCAGTGAGACGATCTTAACTAGCGTTCCTCACGATCACTGGAGGTGTCTCCACCTGTGTTTTGCACGCTGAGGTGCCTTGCTTTCTGAAGGCAGGATCGGCAGGCGGACTGGCACAGTGGGAGAAATAACCCAACCGGCCAGCCGCCTGTTTGATCTCCCTGTTTTGTATGTGATACGGGAGGGCCCCGTCCCCCCACACACCTCCCCCTACCCCCTGCGCTCTCCCGGCTCCCTGCCCTGTCCTGCTAGTCCCAGCTGAGCTCATTACAGCGCAGCCTCTCTGCTGCTCTCAGAGCCAGGGCTGTCCAAGCTAATTACAGGCAGCAGTCGAGCGGCCTGCTAAGGGCCCCGCGCAGATACACTAACGCGGCCCCTGGAACTGACCCGCAAGGAGCACGAGGAAGCGGCCGCCTTTCGTGCTGCGCAGTGCCTGTCCACCTGGGTTAACCATGATCCCTTCATGGCACTTGTTTGGCCCTGCCGGATGCAAAGTAAACTTAGCGATGGCCTAACTCGTGCTTTAGAAAAACTCTGGCGCAGTCCTTTGATCCTGCCATGCCCCGTTCCGTCCCCCACGTGCCCCCTTTTCTAGCCCGTTGTGATAAACCAAGCAATGCTCCTGCAAGGCCTTCTGTCTGTACAGAAGGGATTACAGAAATCGAGGTGTAATTAGGATCTGGTTCTTTATCAAGCTGTTTGGTGGCCAGCAAAGTAAATTACTGTTGATGGCTGACAATTAGCAGAAGGCTGTGCTGGTGCAAGAAGAGGCGTACGAACCTGTGTGAAACACCGGATGGGTGGCGGCATGCCATTCCACTGACCACATTAAGGTGTTTGCCATCCTGAAGGTTGCATGCACAAGCTCAGTGATGATTTCCTAATAGTTAATTACCTCCTGGCCACTTTTGTACTTTTGGGTGCGGTAATTGCCTGCGAAGGCTGCTGTTGGATGCTGATACAAAGCAGAGGTGGGCAAAAAAAAGGCCTGCATCCATTTTCTTTGTGTTGACTTTATTTGGTAATAATTTATTAATTACTTTTCACTTTGCCTGGACTCCTGGTCTCTTTCTTAGTGAATTTATCAGTTGTGTGTTCTCTCTTTCACAAATTTAAGTGTCCACACATGGTATCAGTTTGGCCTTGATAGGCTGAAGGCAGTCATGTGTATCAAACAGTGTGTCGATATACGTTTTGCTATTCCAGTTGGTCAGCTCAACTCTAAAGCACAAAATAAAATCTCAATAAAGAGGGTTTCCTATTTTCTGTGTAACATCTCCATTTATAGTATCTCTGGCCCATTTTATGAGCAATGACAAGGAGCCAGCCAAATAGTCTTCCAGTCAACCAGCAAATTTATTTAATGGGGTCATTGGGAGTTGCTGCCATCTTGCACCATGTGGACGTCACCATGTTGGAGTTGCATGGGTTTGAGCTGTAAAACAGAATTTATCTATCAGGAAAACAAGGTTAATGATGGATTCGTTTCAAAGCAAGTCATCACCAACCAAATCTGACAACAAGTCCCTTAACAGAACATGGAAATCAGGAATAAATTAGTTAAATGGACTTAAATGCGAAGAAACTCAACCTGCAATTGGCTCCATTTAGAGAGAAATTTCCTGCATGTTGTGCAGCCGGTGAGGAGTATCGATTCGCCTTGGGACCGTTTTCATCACTCTCATTATGCAGTTGTCTCCTGCATTGCACGTCCTTGCCTTGTTAATTGTTGTTTCAGCTCTGTTGGTAGAAGAGGTAGGAATTATTTAGACCATATAAACAGAATAAGCAGAGCCGCTGGATGAGATGTGCCCTCAGACAACATCAAAGGCTGAACCTAGCAGCCATTTCTTGCGTGAGCCCTTAAGATGATTTGCAGAGTCAATCCCCTGCTATGAGTGACCGTTACAGACATGATCCTGGACTTTGACTTTAATGAAGTTTAATAAAGTTTACAGTTTTTCGTCCTTATTTTTCGTTTCATCTTGATTGCTAAAAAGAATTAGAAGTAATGAGTGTCTTCTGCCCTCCAGTCCGTTGATGAAACTACAGTGCGGAGACTGTGTTTCGTGTGTACTATGAGAAAGCCATGACTGTGCCCTTTCATTAATTATTAGGTAAATTAATTATTTCCAGAAGTTGACATTTCACTGTGTATTTAATGATTATGCCTGTTTCATTTTCTTGTGACCGAAGCTTTCTTGGGGGTCTTGTGTTAGTTATAAACAAACAACAAGGTAACTGTACTGGTCAAAGTTCTGTTTGGATGTTGCACTTTGTTGTTAGCAGAGCCAAATGAATGCACCACAGACTGGGTGGAGGCATGGTTTTATTTCTTTTTTTAATCTCGATGTACCATTCTGTAAGATTATCATAATAATTGTGTGATTATGCATCGTTTTGTTTCACTGCAGCCTCTCAACCTCTTTGAGGGTCATGTAAATCAGGAGATCTGTTCAGTGGACATCAGCAGGTCCATGAAGCACAAGGTTACTTAAAAATAGCAACAACAATAATAATAACAAAATAAATGTCAAAAATAATATATGCTGTTCATATCTGACATTTTTGCGTTGAAGTTATCAAGTTTTACCAAATAAATAGAATATTGTTTTCTCTTATGGCCATTTTTCTAGGAGGGGGGTCCTTACTGTTTGCCAGATTCTTACAGGGGTCCATGGCCTAAAAAGGGTCTGAACCTCTGGTGTAGCTTGATACCCTCCAGTCTGGTCTTTATTGCAAGATGAAACCACACTGTACCATTGCATGTACCACTGTGGTATGATGGGGCCTCCAAAGTGAACAGTGTCTCTGCAGTGGAGGTGTTCTGTCATCTGTCCCTTCACTGCTGTAGTGAACTGCCACACTTCTACAGGCAGCTTCAGGCATTGACTGAAATTACTTTTTGTGTTCCGCATTGAATTAGCTGATGCTTTTCTGCGAAGCAACTTGTACACCTAGCAGCTCACAATGATTTACCCATTTTACATCTGGGTAGTTTTGACTGAAGCAATACAGGGTCAGTAGTTTGATCGAAGGTACTAGGGTGGAAATTGGGTTTTGTACCCTGGTCCCTTGAATTGACAGCCCCAACCACTGCACTGATCTCTTTCCTCCATCTTTAGTGTTAGTTGTCCTTACATGGAAAGTGCCCAGACAACACGTTCTTTTGGTGTAGTGCCTGAAATGAGAAAGGGGAGCAAAAATCCATAATGGTCTGAGAGAACAAATTTACTACAAATCCAGAATTCCTATTAATAGAGCATGACTGACTTGCATTCAGTTTGAATTTTTATGTATAAATCTATAAACTGTATCTTTTATTAAAATGAGATGAAATCTGTGAAAAATTGCAAAAAGGAAACATCAAGACATGCACGAATTTTAATGTATTTTTACGAAGGGTTTGTTTTAGAGCTAAAATAATTAGCAGCCATTTTACATGACAATGTGAATATATCCTTGGCTGTCTACCTCCTACACTAGTACAATAATAAATGCCTAACATTGTATGTAAATAGATAAAGCTCACTTGTGTTCCTTCCAAGCCCCCTGTGAGCCAAAGCGAAACCATTGTGACCCTTGCTGTTGTGTGTAATCCATTTATTTATGTATTTGTAAAAATCTACAACTAGGGAAAAGCTTGGGGGGGTGGGGGGTACACTTAGCATCCTGAAGGGCCACAGGGACCACAAATAGACATCTGTTATTCAAATAGAGGTACTCACACAAGGAATGGCAAGCTAAAAAACAGTGAACTTGTGCAGGGGAGGGGTTAGGTTGAGGGCCAGCAGCATTAAAACACACTCACAAACAATTACACACAGTTGACAGTTGGGAACAAAAGTGGCTCTCCGTGGTTTAATTGAGGAGCCATCGGGTTCTGCAAGCACAAGCTTTGGATCCCAGCTGGTTCTCTCCGACATGGGCAAATATGGTCAAATCTGGTCCTTTGAGGACTTCTGCCTGTTGTTCATCAGTCCTGCTGCAGTCACAGTTGCTGCTTTTGAACTAAGTTACCTTTTTCCAGTTAGGGTCTGGTGTTCCAGCAGATGTGGACCTCTTCTCCCAGATGTTGCTCGACACTAACCTGGATTTCTCGGCTTTCAAACTGCGGCAGCAGGGCAAGGACACGTCGTCCCAAGAGAAGACAACAACAGCCATGGTTCTGATAGAGAGCTCCAGGGACATGCATTTCACAATGTGTGATTTTCTGTAGGTCTGCTTAGTGCTCTCACTATGCACTGAGATTGATGCGCCAACCATAGGAGGATACATGGAATTCTGGTGACTGAAAGGATAATTGAGTTTGTGTCTCTAGAGAAGTAGTGGAATTTTTTGGTCCTTGCATGCTGTACTTGTAGCCACATTCGCTTAAATCTGCTTTTAAAAAATCCGTCTTTACTTGAACAAGATATAGGCTGAAATGGTTACTAAATTGACAAAGATTTTTTAATTTTACTCACCTTGTCAGATTCTGTTAAGTGCCAACGTGCTTGGAAAGTAAAGCATTATCTTAATCTGCTGTAACAGTAGAGCACCCTAAGCTATCTGAATACCCATTCACTTTAGAGATGACATCAGAGGAAGCACTGGAACTCCACGCGCCAGCTCCAGCTGTCTTCCCTCACGAGTTGCTTCGTATCGTGGCAGGCTTGGTCTGATTCGGTACACGTGCTGTCACTTCACTAATTCCCGGACGACACGTCCTTGTTTGTCGACGTCCAGGTGTGCTCCCAATAGGATGGGGTAGCAGTTCTTACCTGGAAGGCCTGTCACTTGGTGACAGGGGAGACAAGAAGATGTTGAAAAATGGCTTGCTTTCAAAAGAACTAGAGAACCCAGACCTCCCTCTCTCCATCAAATGCTTTTAACCACAGATGCAGGATACCACAATCTCCAGGCTCCTTGTTCCCTGAGGTGCCATCCATTGTGCCTGCTGACACATTTGGGAAGTACACTGTCTGCAAATCTCATTGTCTTTGAGATCGTCCTGGTTTTCTGCAACAGCAGAGAATCTGGCCTTCAGAAATGATTGGTTTACACTCAAGCGGTTTGTTATTTATTTGTTTAGCTGATGCTTTTCACCTAAGTGACATTTGTACGCTAAACTGCTTACAGGGATTTCTCATTTGTGCAGCTAATAATTTTTACTTTATAAATTTAGGATAAGTGCTTTTTCTCAAGGGCACTACAGCAAAAAGTGGGATTTGAACCCAAGTCTTTACTTTGCATAGTGATGACTTGAACCACTATGTGACCTGCTGTCCCTTAGTAAGAGTTAGTACATAAACATTGAACTTTTCTGAAGACTCACTGTTGGTTTCTTAACACAACCTCACCATTTTATGTGGCTTGAGAAAATTTTCTTCACTTATTAACATCAAGCAAGCTGACAGTTAAATGCTAGAAATAGCAAACATAATTTATGTGATTTTTAGGCCCATTTTCACATTTGATTTAAGATAAACTAGCAGGGAAGGGGAGCAGTGTTGGAATGGGGCGATAGCAAGGTGTGGGTTTTAGGTGAAGGCATCTCAGTGGAGTTCCTGTATCCTCAGCAGATTTGGCATCCTATTAATAACTTGAAAGTTTATGCTGGTACATGACTCTCTTTCCCCTTAATTAGCCATGGAATAAATCGAGCTAATTGCTGTACAGTAATGTAACTAGGGGCTGTTTCACAAGTGTCGCTTATCCTCTCACACATACAGTCTGTCATCCTTCTCTTCATAGGTTATTGTTGCTGCGGATCCACATTGTTACTTTGTTTTCCCTCTCTTTCGCTGTGTTTGGTATACAGTGGCTTGATGGCCACTGTCCAGAGAAGAGTCAGATTATGGTGATGGAATGTATACCTTTCAAGCAGAGATTTCCCCTCACTGTCCAATTCCTAATCCTTATATAAGCACCACAAATATTTGTCCTGGTTTGTAGTCAGTATTTAGATAAATTGAAGCCTTACATGTTTTCTTTACCTGTTTGTGGTGCTAGGAATGTCTTGACGTAGTAAAGTCACCCTTTTCATAATTACTGAAAGAGAAAATAGATCTTCAAGCCTGCTCTTGGACTGAAAGCAAGCTTCAAATTTCTCCATAATGAAAAAATTTTTTGCGTCACCATGAACTATGCATGGCAGGGTACACGAGCAGGATCCTGCAGGTCTTTACTGTGAGCTGTGACTGTTTAGTATAAAGGCAGGTGGGAGGTGTGCATGACACTTTGTCTTCAACAGGTTAGTAAATACAGATCATGTCTTGTATTTGTTACTTTAGGAGAACGAGGTCTGGTTTTCAAGTCATACAGCACTCCTCTAAAAGTCTATAGACCTTGACAATACATGGGCCATGGTTATCTGTCAGCGCATGCAACAGCACTGATCTTTGTTTTTACCTGTGTGTTTCTGTGTGTTCCTCTGCAGGAGTAAGCTGGAAGAGGAAGTGGATAAGCTCCGTGTGCAGTCTGCTGTGGACCGCACCTTGCTGATGGAGCTGCGTCTCTGCCTGCAGCAAAAAGACCAGGGTTAGCCTTCCCTGTCTGGTGTCCTTTAGCTCCTTCCACATCTTCACACCATTGCTCTGCTCACTGCCTGTTTGCTTGTTGCACCTGCTGCTCTGCTTACTGTTTTTGTTATAGAGCTATGTTGGTGTCTCATCTATCCCTATTGTTTATTCCTATACAAACTACTTCTAATTTCACTACTGTAACACATTCAAGCTATGGTAAGTTTGAAAAAGATGTACTTTTGAAAAGGGTAATGTTCTGTTTTTTTCCCCAGTAATTTGTCATCATAACCGTGTGCTTGTCTCTGACTCTACGTGTTCATTCGCCTCTGAAAGCGATCTGTAAAATACCCTTAAAATGCACTTGGAAGAGGCATTACATTAAACACTAAAAACAACTTTGTCCTAGTGGAGGGGCAAATTGTCACAGCATGCTGCTGGAAAAAGCACAAGATGATAGCCAAGAGCACAGTAAGCCAGTGTGTCTGCATGTTAAAGGACAGCTGCTAATGAATGTGTCATCAGTGTGGTCCCCAGAGCACTCCGTGACAGAGGGGGGAGGGGCTTGCTGAATTTATTAGAAGGTGGTTTCAGGGAACCAACTCCTCAGGTGCAGGGGGATGTTCTCATTTGGCCCTTTCTGCTTAAGCATACAGCACATAGTGCAGCAAAAGCCGCCCGCACAGCCCTCTACCTGATTAGATGTGACACGTTCAGGAGACAAAAGACCAGGCTAATTTAATGTAACAAACTCAGTCCGCCATTGTTGAACGTGTGGAGAACAAACCCATGGAGCGTATCGCTCGCGTCTGCTCCAGCCCTGCGCTCTGCCCGCCAAAGGTCAACTGACCCAGGAAGCTGCCACATAAATATTTCACTTTCGGAGCTCATTCGACAAATTGGCTCCTGCATATATAGCATGAAAGTTTCATATGAAAGAGCCAAAAAAACTTTTCTCCGGCCCATGCTGTTTGCCTCACTCTTTCTGAACCAGAGCCAGCAAGCTAGTTTATATTTTTCTCCTGAATGTTTTACATGGGTTAAAATATTTTCACAAATTTTTCTTCAAAGAATTTTCCTTTTTTTTTTTTTATTTAACTCTTGGAGTGTCTGACGGGGATTGCGTGGTGGGCCTCCGAGAACACTAGCCGCAGGGCTTGTTTTCTTTTCATCTGGGATGGAGGCGCTTCCTGTGTTTATTTAAGGCCTCCAGAGAGCCTGTTGAATGTGGCGGCTCAGACCTTTTTAAAGCTCAATAACGCTCTCCTCTGTTACCCCCCTTCACCTTCTTGCTGGTCGAAGGCTTGCTGCTCAAAAAGAGTGGTGTTAACAGGCAAACCTTTAATGTGTAGGGCAGGTTTACAATCCATTAAAATAAACACAGCAATGATTGTTTCGATAAAACTGAAGTGATGCTGAAAACCAGGGCAGATAACCCTGTTTTGTGCGGTTTTTTTTTTTTTTTTTAATCTCTTGATTGGCGTACAACAGATTTTTACTTTCAGAGAATTTTAGAAATTCACCAGGTGCTCAGATGAAAACTGGATATTTTTTAAATTGAGGGTTTATTGTCCACTAAGCACCTGTTGAATAAATTTTCTTTACAAAATTGTTTTAGAAACAGATACTTTACTGCCCACTAAAATTTTGATTGTATGTGTACATACAATATACTGAAATGCATTAAAATCAACTTCTACTTGTTTATCAGGATGTCACATTGCAAATTCATAAATAACCTGCTTGTCTGAAACTTGTATAACAGTTAAACTTTAATCAGTGTTCTCTGTCCTTCTGCACAAACCTGTTTTCTGCTTCTCTTTTTCAATTAAAGTGTCCGGCTCTGATACCCTGCCGGAATCTCGGCTGACAGACACCATTAGTGCGTCTGTTCCTTGTGTCGTTTCTGCAAAGTACATCTACGCTAAGAATGGTGCAGAAGACATGAAAAGAACAGGCCTAATTAGCGCTAATTGAATTTGAGTGGAATTTAGCGGTTTTTGAAGATGACACGTTGCCTTTCTCGAGTGGACACCTCATGTCACAATAGGCGCTTTGTTCCCTGACAGAACTTGCACGCAGAGTGGCAGAGGACGCCAAGGTCAAAAGCAGCGCCGGGAGACTGGAGCGGTCTTTAAAGAAGGTATGGAGGGAGAGCGGGGGAGAGAATGTGGGGGGGGGACTTACGCCCAAATGGCATATGGAGATTAGAGCTTCTGCTTTTTACAGGAACTCATATATTTTACGTTACTGAACTTCATACACTTCCAGTAGTGTCTACTAAATGGCCCTAAGGAGGCAGGGAATAATTTCATTTTCCAGTTGTTGGCATGTGCACTGCAACTACAGTTTTGTGAAAATGTCACTGACTTAAATAAATTTTGATAGATCCGAAAGCTATTATGCATTCCCTGAACTGGTGCTTTTCTCCAGTGCAACTTAATGTTTTTTCCACTAAACTACTTACAGTGATTGACACATTTACACAGCAGGGACATCTTTACTGTATCAGTCCAGGGTAAGTACCATGAGCAAGGGTATTACACCAGGACGTGGGCCCTTCAAGTGGCACCAGCTGAAAATGTTTAACATCATGAAACTCAAGCTGTACATAAATACTGAACTTTTCTGAAGACTCACTGTTGGTTTCAGGTACAAAGTAACAGTTTGAAATACAGACTTTGACAGGAACATCGCAGTATTAACTATAATTGAAGTTTTTTCAGGCTCAGCTTTAGCAGTTGATTCCATATATCATGTGTACCACCGAATACCATATGGCCACGTCACAAATCCTGTCATCACCTTTATTGACAGTTAACAGGCAGTTGTGTCATTTGGCATGGGAAAGATTAGCACTCATTTATTCCTGGAAAATGTGTGTAGTTTTAATAATTCTGGGCCTTGCCTGGCACACAGATGTCATGTGACATAGCGCAGCTTACCGTGGGCCATCCTTGAGGAGTATAATTCTGTTTGAAAGGTAACATGCGCACCAGAAGGCAAAAGAGTCTAGTGATAAGGAGAGATTGCCTGGGGCCATGCACCCAGCAGGCAGCTCCCACACCCGCTGCCTGCACAAAGACCCAACAAAGACCCCAAATTGTCCTCTTTTGTATATGGTAATGGACTGTGCATGAGCCAAACGCCCATGGCTTCCTAATGTGGATTTGCAGGCCATTATAATTTGGCCTTTTGGAAAACACACTTTATGTCACATTCCACTGGTCGATGTGGGGTTCAGTAACCCACAGTTCTTACAGAGCTGCATCTTCTTTAGAGTTTTTCCCAAAGCACAAATGCCTGAGGTTTCATACCGCGTTATTTTCCGCCTTTAATGCACACTGAAATTGTCAAACTAATGTATGAGTACATATAACGTTGCACATCCACAAAGAGTTTTTCTCCCACAAAAACCTTGCAACAGTGAACATTTTAGTCGTTTTGAACAGTGAAAGAGATAGGTGGTCGGCATCATGTCGGCGTCTCTGCGGAGGGCAGTTTGGAAATAGTCTGTGTGTCTGTGTCCTGCAGATGGCGCAGCTAGAGAAGAAGCTTCGGTCTCTGGATAAGGAGACAGCCAACCTGAGGAAGGCCAACCAGGAGCTATTGGAGACCAATGACGCACTGCAAGCTTCACTGGCTGTGCTTCAGAGTCAAGAGGTGCGGGCCGCCTCCCAGTGGGACGAGCTGAAGCAGGAGTTGGGCGCGACCCGCAGGCGTGAGGCAGCTGTGCGGCAGGAGCGAGGACGCATGCGGCAGCAGCTCCTGAGGCTGCGAAAGGAGCTGGGTGTCCTGCGGGCGGCCAGAGGGCACGGCAGCAAGGTCAGAGTGAGGGCGGTCCTGCAGCGCCACACTCCCCTCCCCAAGGCAGCCGCCCCCAAGAACCCCAGTAAGGACGGCTGGGAAGACGTGAGCGCAGACAGGTTACCATGCTCATTATTTTTTCAGGGGCTCTGCAGCTTGGGGCAACAGCACACATATGCAAAGTGTAGGCAAATGGGCGATTGAATTTCACCTCCTGTCTGTTTGGTATTCAGGAGCAGGGCAGGAAAAAAAGACTACTGTCAGATACTTTGAAATGTCTTGGGACGTCTTGCTCGCAGCTTATTGACTGAAATTTGCATGCCAAATTAGCCACCTCTGCGTGATCCACTGAACTGATGCCAGGAAACTTGGAGCAAGATGATTCCTGATTCCTTCCAGTGATGCCATTTTCCCGCAGTCATGAGGCTTGAAATTGACAGTTTGGCAGCTTGATTTAATTTACAGGTCCTTTGCATATTCGCCCCTGACAGGGAAGGATTCCCAGGCAAACCCTGCGAGTCAGTTTAGTTATCCTATGACATGTCGACGCTGGATGAGCAAACCCCTTTTTCTCTTTCCGCTTAATTCACCTAGATAAATTTTGAATGACCCTTTTCGGCTCTTTACCAGATGTCTTCAAGCCGTTTAACATCCTTTAAATTAAGAACCATCCAGAGTAATTATTTCATGTATGTTTTATGCAAAGTCGTTGAACTAGCATTTATGGAATGCTAGTTAAAATGATTTGGTTTCTAATACTTTTCCACAGTGAGTTCATTTATTCCTGCTTCCACATGCAATTCACTACAAGCTAGTCATTATCTTACACATATGTCTTTTACTCTGCATAGTAAAGTGTGTTTAGTTTATAAATAATCCCTTTTTAACATTTTCATAGTTAGTACAGTTACTGGGGCTGAGGCTGAACAAAACTATTTTGAAGGTAGATTCAAGCATTTCAGCATGCTTCATAAAATAGTTAACATGTTAAAAGTGTTCAGTCTTTCTGCCATTTTGGCAAAAGTGAGCAGTGAAAATGTACTCATTCCAAGATTTGTCCTGAGAGTTGAGTAAACAGAGGAACAAACACTCTGAGAAGATCTGAATAAACTTTGAAGAGTCAGCTAAAAATAAGAGTGTGTAAAGTTTAAATCATGCCTGACAGGCTGCTGCAACATTCAGCTTCATTGCTGCAGGACGATTGCTGAACACTTGGCTCCATTGGTGGTGGACCAAGGCTTTAGTCTCAATGCAGTCTGTTGCCCAGGCAACAGGCAAGCACAATTCTTCACTGTCCCAGACTGGTCATATGATCCAGAACCTCTTAAGGGCAAAAGAAAAGCTTCACACAAGTTTAAATGAGTGAGTTGTACCTGTGTCTGCAGGACGCGATCCTTTACTTCAGTACCCCAGGTGCTCTTCTGCTTGCTACTTTGATAGCCATGCAGTGACATGTATTTTTGGCCTGGAAATCCTGGCCTAATAAGCACTCCTCATTGTGCCACAGTTTTAAATGTCGCTAGTTAAACGTCAGCATCAAAGGACACTGTCAACAACTCTCGCCACTTCTTTTGGTCTGTCCATCAAAGTAATGAATTTAGATCTGGTTCATACTGATGCTTGTGCTTTGGTTTTGTGTTTCTCTTTTTTAAGTGTGCTTTTCTCAGATCCCCAGGAGGTGTTTGACTGCACAGGAGACACATTTTCATTAGAAGATCTCTTTTAATTTGGCACATACAAACAAATAGCCAGCTGTGCTGTGGTTAAGTAAACACACTTATAAACTGAAGGTTGTTGGTTTAAGACCCAGTCCACACTACTAAGAAGCTACTTATTCTTTACTATAAAATTTGTATAGTAAAGAATACTCTGCTGTATAAATGGGTAAAACACTGTAATGAGGACTGGATAAAAGCATCAGATAAGCAAAGGATAAATAACTGCCTCATCCCAAAAGCACCTTTTGGTTGTATACAAGAGCTTATAGTTTATTTATTCATTTAGCATTCAGAACATCATTTTTTAAAGTTTTATGTGTAGGACATCGTGTAGGTTACTGTATCTGTTTTTTTGCTTGTTTATACATGTCAAATTGAACTACAACCGTTTAGGTTTGCAGGTGTGTGCAACAGCAGGACATTGTGGACTCAGAAATCCAGTTTCTTAACCTTTACACCCTCCTCTGGTGAATGCTTATAATGATAGTATTGGGTGTTTCTGTTATAGCTTTCTTATGTTCCCATACTTCCGTCATCTTTGCAGCGACAGTGAGGAGCAGTATTCAGACAGTCTGGAAAGCCCCTATCCAGAGTGGCAAACCATCCCTCCTGCTCCAACCCTTCCGCCACAGCAGAACCAGTTCCAGAGGAAGGTCTGTCAGCGGTCACCTTTGGGTTGAACATAACTACTTTTGTTAGCCTTCTTTTGCTAAAGTTGTGCCCCCTTAGGGGTTCCTACTGAGTTCAGTTCTCAGTTGGGACACACAAGACATGACCGCATTAGTGACACACACTGTTTATCAGACTGGGGTATGACAGGAAGTAGTTAATGCTGTGTAAAGTGGAAGGAGTGTGTACGAAGCCCCTGCAGCCACATGATAGTCTTCCATGTCACCCTAAAGAGCCCGACTCCAAGATCCATCTCACTAGGATCAAAACTGAAGTAACGGTCAATACGATACAGAAGAGCTCTCCCCTCCCTCGAAAACCCCACCTTTGATGTCACTACAAACATCTTGGCGGTGCTGAGAAGCGCATGTCAACTTGCCGTGTTCCATTCAGCACCACAGGGCTGACGGGTGCTCCCTGTGTTTGCAGCATGGTGGGTACGCAGTCCCCCCCACCTCCGGCGCACCCAGGGAGGATGCTGATGAGCGGCAGGCTGACACACGGACACACGCCTGGGGAGGTAGGGCACGCTTTCATGTTTGCAACCAGTTTTCATGTGTGACAACCTTGCTGAGTTGTTAACAAATGAAGGAAAAGGCATCCGCATTTACTTACGAACAAAGCAAAACTTTTACTTACATAAAAAACTAAAACTTTATTTCCATGATTGATACAAGACAATGAATTAATATATCGATTAAATAAAATGCAAATGAAATGCAGACTAAGGCACAGTGATACTGAAGCTCAGTGCAGGTGGTCTTTCTGTCTATGCCAGGGCATGAAGCGATACAGCCCATGAGGAGAATGAGGAAAGGGGGGTTGCACAGTCTGGGGCTCCAGAGGCGCATCCTCTCTTTGCAGCAGCAAGTCGCCGCCCTGCAGGGTGAGAGAACAACTGCAAAGAAAGCTACCACTGAGCTACAGGAGGCCAACCAGCAGATTACATCACAGGTTCAGAGCCTCACCCAGAAACTGCAAACCAGTAAGCAGGCCACACAGGTGGGTTGTGTTCACATGTTCTTGTCTTTTTTTATTCTCCATGTCTCCACAATACAACAGCTCCCTTGCTGTTATCATGTTTAATAATTTTATGTCTGACAGCCATGGCCTCACTGGAGGATGTCAGGGAGGTAAAGCACTCTGTGGCAGTGGGGCCTGTTGACATAAAACTGCTGGCCTGTGACTTTGATCTCTCTTTCCTTCTCACAAAAAACACTATGCACTATGTACATGCATACATAAACACTCAAACATACAGTGCCTATAACCACTATTTTCCTCCTTGGACTTCTTTGTTTTATAACATTGAATCACAGTGGATTTAATTAGGGTTTTTTTAACACTTCAGAAAAAGACACTTAAATGTCAATGTTAAGACAAATCTCTGCAAACTGTTTTATATTTATTCCAGTTATTCAATACAAAATAATTGAGTGCCTAATTTTTCACCCCCTTTTTTGTAACACACTTAAATCATCACTGGTACAGCCAATTGGTTTTAGAATTCATTAGTTAAATGGAGATCACTTATGTGCAGACAAGATGTTTCAAGCGATTGTAGTATAATTATACCTGTATGCAGAAGGTTCAACTGCTGGCAAGTCAAAAGAACATTCCAAACTTTGTGACAAAGTTATTGAAAGGTGCAAGTCAGGGGTTGCATACAGGAAAATTTCCATGTCAATGAATATCCATTGGCATTCAGTTATTGGTTCTCCAGTTAAGTTAATCATTAAAAAATGGAAAGAATGTGGCACAGCTCTAAATCTGCCTGGAGCAGGTCATCCTCAAAAACTGAGTAACTGTCCAAGACAGGCAGGCACTAGTGAGTGAGGTCACTAAAAGACCTATGACAACTCTGCAGGAGTTGCAGGATTCTGTGCCTGAGATGGGAGAGACTGTGCATACAACAGCTGTTGCCTGGATGCTTCAGTTGCTCCAGTTGCAGCTATATAGTGCCAAAGAGAAATTCACTGATGAACAACTCTCATAATGACATCTCTACTACAGTTTGCCAGAAGGTGGCAAACACTGTGAAAAACACTGAAATCAAGTGGAAGAAGGTTCTGCGGTCTGATGAGACCAAAACTGACCTTTTTGGTCATCATGCGAAATGTGACTTTTGGCATAAATCAAACCCTGCACATCAAAAACACCATCAAGAATGGTGGTGGCAGTGTCATGTTGTGGGGATGCTTCTCTGCAGCAGGCACAGGAAATTCTGAAAGAAAACCTGCAGCACTCTACAAGAGAACTGCAACCTGAGAGAAGATTTATTTTCCAGCAAGATGATAACCCCCAACACAACGCCAAAGCAACACAGGGATGGCTTATAAACAGCAATGTTAATGTCCTACAGTGGCCAAGTCAGAGTCTACACTGCAATCCAATTGACAATTTGTGGCTAGGCTTGAAAATAGCTGTTCACTCACTCACAGTCCCCATGCAACTTGACAGAGCTTGAGAAGTTTTACAAAGAAGAATAGGGGAAAAATCACAGTAGCCAGATGTGTAATCTGATAGAGACTTCTCCACACAGACTCAAGGCTGTAACTGATACCAAAGGTCCCTCTGCTAAATACTGACTTGAAGTTATTTCAGTTATTTTTGTTTAATAATTATAATAAATTTAGATCAATTTATATAGATTTATTTACACACAGAAACTCCTCACACACACACACACACACACACACAATGTTTGAGTCTTTTTCTGATTATCAGTGCCAAAAAAGCCTAATTAAATCCACCGTGATACAATTTTGTAAAACAATAAATAATGAAAAGCCGAGGCCTGCTTACGAGTGTGCCTGCATTGCCGTCCTGCAGCAAACAGCAAGGGGAGCACACTCATCATTATGTTCCTGGTGGTGAGGAGTCAAAAGTTTTTTTTCTGTTTCATTCTTCAAAGTTTCTCTCTGCACTTTTCTCTTGTAGTAAATTTTCATCCTACCAAAGTTTAATTTTTACCCCACTTCTGACCATCTGCAAGATATTTTTTGTACACTACTGTACTTCAGTTTTAAAATATTTATTTATTGAAATTTCTCTAGAGAAGATCTTGAATCCTAATTATCCGGTAGTGTCATAATTTTCAAAGCACAACTTTTTAAAAGCGCTCGTGATTCATGGTGGGTAGGCAGGAAGATGGGGAGTGTTTAATATGCGTGCAATCGGGGAGCAGACACAGGAGGCCACTGCAGCCATCGACGCTCAGAACAAAAGGTAGTCTGTTCACTGAGCAGCAGGACAATGTGCCCATACAGGTGTCTGCAATTTAAGTGTTTCATTAAGAACAAGTGTCTGAAAGTGCGTTGAATTGAGTAATTGCTGGTATTCTTTGAACGTGACCCTGGGTAGGGCAGAGACCCCTTCCCCTTGCTCTCTTCCCCTGCTTAGCCAGGCCCAAGAAGTACCTCTTTGTTCTTCTTTATTTGATTATTTGACAAGCTGCCCAAAAGACACCAAATAAAAGGAAGAGCTGTCAGGGAATTAGCGACGATTAGCAGGCGCTGGCCTTTTGTGATGTGACGAAGTGGTGTGTGTGTGTGTGTGTGTGTGTGTGTGTGTGTGCGCGCGCGCGGATGTACAGTAGCCAGACGTAACACCCTTCCATAACTCATGCGATATCTCATGAATATTAACAGTGCAGGCTTTCACATTTGCCGTACAGGCTGCAAGATTACCACACCTCATCCCAGCTCGTGTCAGCCCAAGGCCAGCTGCTAGCCTCCGTAATCCCTACCCGCATCCAGCATCAACGTCAGTTAAACATACTGGCAACTGGGAAGTTTTAATTGCCTGTGTGGGGTTGGGGGGTTTAAAAATAACAGCATGCTTGTCACCAGGGTCTTTGAAATGAACACAGCATAAATCCTTTACCATCTTCACATCATTTTGAACAGTATCCTCCTCCTTGTGAACTCCATTGAGAAATGCTTGATTGTTTGGCATGCAAGGCAGTCAGCAAAAAGGTTTTTCTGGTAAATAAATAATACATTTTACTGTTATCAGTTTTAGTTAACAACAGAGCAAAATGGAACTGTGTCATAGCAGCGTAGAGATAAAAATAGTACACAGACAAAATACGTGTTCATACATACATGTACCATAGCACGATGACAGAAAGTTGTTATATTTAACTAGGGTGGTCAGTTCCAAAAAGTGATCAATACTTCCATAATTCATTTGAATTATGATCCAGGTCAAGCTTTCTAATGGAAGAAAGACACAAGTCAACAAATTTTTATGTTAAGCTTCTGCTTAAGATATGTAGGAATATTCAATCTGTTCTGTATCTCTTCATCAATTGCAAAAAGCTTATTTTTGGTGAAAGAGAAAAATGCCATATTTACTTTGATGCATCATTAGTGTATTCTCAGCCAAGGTAGTAGCCAAGAGGTATGGATGATTCTTTAAAGGAGTGTAGTGTGGTTCACTGTGAGTAAACCTTACACTTGTAGTAATTGCACTTTCATGTGTGTAAAATGAAAACTGGTTTATTCAATTTCCTCAACGTTTGTATTTTAAGTCCTCGAAATGGCTTTATAAATGCTCCTATTCAACTGTGTCACTGGGAATTGGTCATAAAATTGAGTTGTGTGCCTTTTCATTACTATAAGACTGCTTTTACTACATAACAAGAATATGAAGGGTGAAGTAAATGGGCTCTCTTTGTCTATAGTAACATGCCCCATCATTCGTCTAATGATGGATGAATGGCTCTCCTGCTTGTATTGGTTTTCTTTTAGGTGTCTTTTTTAAAGAACTTAATGTCAATCTGGATTCACCTTTAATTGTTAAAATGCTATGGAGGAACTGCCGATACAAGTGAAGTGAGCTGAACAATTCAGAGGAGTTATTAATAGATTAAAGAGGAAAGATAATACATTTTGTGTTGGCCATTTTATTCAATGCCACCCCTCAACATGTTTATTTAATACCACTCCTATCCCCAATGGCCACTGCTATGTTGTGTCCTTCCCTTTGTTGCTTAACAGAGGCTGACCAATGAGGTGTCAGTGCTGGAACAGCAGAAGGCCTTGCTAGAGAGAGAGCTGGAACGATGGAGGGCCCCCAGAGCACCCGAGCACACCTGCAGCCAGGAGACCCCCAGCCTCGCGGCCCGCAACCCAGACACAGAGGTCAAACAGCTCCAGGCTAAGCTCAAGGTCAGGTTATGGGTGCAATGTCATCAGAAGGCATTTTCAAAAGCAAACATTGCAGTGCCATAGGGATTTAATGTTTGACATTCTGGCTTGGTGATGCTTCTAATACACCTGAAAAGCATGTCATTGGAGTGTTGGTTTAATTTTGTTTTGACAGAATGTCAAAGGAGATCAGCATGTCCCTGTCATGTTCTTGCTGACATTTGTGTTATGCCACTGTGAGTGACACCTTTCACATAAGTGACACCTTTCGCATAAGTATGGTTTTAAGACTGCCAGTAGGTGGCAGGGCACTAGCAATACTGGCTGTCAGCAGGGAACTTAATGCTTAAAGTCACACATTCGGACATGAAGGACCCAGGTTAAAATCTCATCTCCTGCTGTAGTGCCAAGGTATTTACTCTGAATTAATATGGTAAATATTACCCAACTATATGAATGCATAAATCATTGTAATTAGTTTAACATTTTGAGTTACTTTTAAGAAAAAAATTGGCTAAATAAATGTTAAATTTCCACAATAAAAAGAAATAACCGAACATCACACCACCCTCCCATCACAGCTGTCAACATCATGTTGCCATTGTCCAAAGGCAAAGTGATGTTGCTACTATTAGGTAGCAACATAAGGTTTTCAGGTTAAGGAACTTAACCTGTGACCATAATTCTTGAGCCTTTACTTCCAGGTACCAGATACTTTACTTGATGATGATAATTGTTGTTCTTCTTGTTGTTATTATTAAGCATTATTAAGTATTTGCTGAAAGCAACTTAAAATGTTAGGATTTAAACAATATGAGTTTCGAGTGAAAAGTGGCAATCGCATGTTAACCTTAGATGAAGTACAATAACATTTTGGAGCTGCTTTATTATTGTATAATAAGTGGACCTGTTAGGAAAAGCAGAGCTAACTGAGGCTCTGCTATGGTATTTTGTGGAGTGGAGCTCCTCTCAGTAAAGTTGAGGCTGTGGTTGTGATGTAGGTCCAGCACTGGACGTTAATGCTGCCTTCACTTGCCTTTGCAGAGCTCCTGTGCTGAGGTGGCAAAACTGAGTTCAGCCAACAGGGCCCTCAAAACCCAGCTGGAGGAGAAGGAGAAGCAGGCGAAGGAGCTGCAGGAGAGGTAAGGACTGCCCCCTGCTGGTCCCAGATCCCCCACTACGTGGGCCTTCGAACCCTGACACTGCAACAGCATCTAAACATGCACATTGTTGGGTCACACCACTGTGACGGTTTAGTTAATTTACCATTTACTTCAAGAGGATGTTAACATTTTTTCACCCTTCTGTTTAAATGCAACTATTTAATAATGCCCATTCGTTTTGGGTATAGTGGGCCCTCCCTCATTGGGATCAAAGAGGGAATCATTGATTGGGCCTCTCTTAAGCTGGTGGAAATTTAGCATGGGAGAGTCCTGCTGTTAGGCAGGATGGAGCATAGGGTTCAACTCTGGGCCTTGTAAGCTGCACTCAGTCTCTCCTCATCACCTTTGCGGAGCTCCAACCCAAGGGGAGACACCTCACACGCTGCACAGTCTTTTTCTTTGTGTCTGTGGAAGACAGTATCACTGCTGCTCCCTCACCCCCCAGTTGTATGCAAGGGGGCACTGACAGGCCTGAGCTACACAGGGCATCAAACCTGAGCCACGGGTCCCTAGGACGTCTTTTTCTGCATTGTTTTGTTTTTAATATAGGAACTACCTTAATTTTTAACATGTAGCAATCTTCACTGCTTAGATGAAACAGTAGAATTTCTATAATTTTTTACAGAGTATCTCTGCCCAAAGATAAAAGTTGAGTTGCTCAGAAAGAAGGCTGTGCTCCTTTTGAATGAATTTCAAAGTACAGCAGCAGCAGCGGCGGGGTGTTCTCAGTCAATATCCAGAGCCAAAGCCGTGCGTTATTTATGAACAAAGGGCTTTGATCTCCTGCCTCATGTCGGTCAGTGGCATGCATGTTTAAATCCCTTTTGTTTCCTTTTGATGGGTAACAAGGATCTCTACTGAATCACATACCTTGTGTTTTTTTGTTGTGCGAGCGTGTTGGATACCAATTTATGCAAGCATTTAAAGTGAAAAATAGGAAAAAGAAACAAGTCAGTAAAACGTGTTTAGCAATTTTGCTGAACCAACAGCTCCTTGAGCTCTTTAAAAAGAAAGGTATCTGAAAAATTGAATGTGCAGTGCTACTTTTAGTTTACCTTTGAGGTATTTTAGTTTTATGACCATTTTTGCAGACTTCCGTTTTCATGTCAAGACCAAAGGATAGCATAAATCTGAATTACAGTGCCTTGAGTTAACATTAGAGACAGACCCTCTACACTTATTCGATATGATGTTTCCTATTGACAAGCCCAGCTGAGCTACCAAGGTCTGCGTTTTTGTGTTGGCCACATGGCTGGTACCTGTGTCTGTTTTTGAGATCAGTCTCCATTATGTGACTGTGTTGGATAAGCTCACATTTCTTCCAAATGTTTACTCTGTTCACATTAAAACTGGGAGACTGGTACATTCAAGCACTCATCACAGGTTTATTGACACAAGTGCATAAATTTTGCATTAAGTTTGTACTTTGAACCGAATTTCCTTCAAAAAAGAAAAAAGAACCATCCACGAAATCAGTCAATTTTTGCCTTTTAAGAAACATGTACACAGACTTGTCATTTAATATTCCCTAACATTATGACTTGCTGGGGTGCAGGAATACTAATGATGTTGGCTGTTGCCGTTTCAAATGTGAAGTGACACTTGGTACATGTTAAACACATCCTGCTATGTGTGCAGGGACTGAATTCTCTCCTTATGATAATTTCCCTTCAGCACTGGAGAATAATCACGTCTGGGTTTTGCAGCGTGTGTTTTAGGTTCCGGGCTCTGGCGTTGTGGCTCACTAATCCCATCTCTTAACATGTACCATGTGTAATTGTGTTGTTTTATTTTAATTTCATAATTCTCCTACTGAACATTAGAGAAATTGTCTAATGAGTCATTGGTATAGTTTTAATGTTCCTTTAAGTAAATATGTAAGAGAATACAAATTTGTGTTGAGAGCCCTAATGTTTGAAACAAGTGAATTTTAAAAACCAACTGTAAAGTTAATAGTGTAGTAGAACATCAGGTAGGCTGATCATTAAAAACACAACGCAAGCTCTGGGCTTCCAGTTCCAGTCTATAGGAGCTCTGTTATAGCACCATCAAGTAGGCACCTAAATGAAGTAAACCATTTAGCTGTATAAAACTGTTGCCTTTGTTTTTGCATACAAAAATAAGCTGAATGGATCAGTAATAGTACTACTAGTAATATAGCCTGAAAAAAATAAATACCCTGTCTTTTTTAGGATTTCCCATATGGAAAGAGATGTCACCATGAAGCGTCAACTGGCTGAGGATTTGAAAGCCAGGATGAAAATCCTCCAGGACAATGACAAGACCCACAAAGGACTCGTCGAGGACCTGGAGAAAAGAGTATGTCTGCGTGGACACATTACTCCATGCATCTTTGTTAAAATAAGAATTTCAAAAAAACAGTACTGCTGTTGGAATGATGAATTAGAAGTTTACACATCCAGTCATGGTAGGGAAAGTGATGGGCACCTAAAAGGGGCATTGAAACCAATTTGTTGACTTTGTGGCATGTAACAGGTTATTTAAAAGATGACCTCTGAGGTTGCTGTTGGCGGGGGATGAATGTCCACTACAGTGCAATTTCTGTCAAGCACTGATATTCTCCACTTGATTTGTTTCACTTTTTGCTGTTTATTTTTGCTGACTTTTGCTTCTCATCTTATCTGCTGTATGCTGCAACACCTCGTGTTTAAAATGAAGCTATCATTATTGTGTGTGCGTGTTGTACTGTTCATAAGCCGCAGTGACTGTGGCGCCTGCCTCTGGCCTGTCGGGCGTTTGTAATTAAGAAGTGCCATTACATCCCCAGCACGACAAAATGAATTGTCAGCTTAAAGGCCTAGCAAGAAATTAGAGATCTCTAACAGGCCCGTTGTGCCAAGGATCAGAACAAGGTGCTTTTGTTGAAGTGAACTCATCCCCAAAAAGGAGTTTTGTTGCCATGAAGCAGAACTTCACTGCCACTGTGTGTCCCAGGCTGAATGGCAGCAGATAGTTTGAAGCAACAGATCGGGAAACTTCAGAACCTCACTGACCTGAGACAGCCGTCTTCCAAAGGAATCTGCTAATTTACAAATTCCATTCTTCTGCGTGCACAGCAGCCTTAGCGCTAATAAAACACTGTTTTTGGACCACTCTAGATGACATTAACATTTTTTTGTTCCGCTCAGAAAATGAGAGGAATACAGTCAGTGTACAATATATGTTGCAGTTACCTTGATATACTGTATTTTCCAGACTATAAGTTGCAGTTTTTCTTCTCACCTTGTCGGTTGGGATACTCCAATGCGACGTATATAGAAATATAGCGAAAAGCCCAATCTACTGCATGGTGTAACAGTAGAAACTATACCAGTAGATTTGCTAGTTGATTACAAAAAAGCTACAATGGGCCTAAAATGCCGACAACAGAAAGTCGAAAAGGATGCACTACTGAGATAATATTGCATGTTGTATTTACAGCTGAAAACAAAAATTGTGCAGAAATCTCTGAATTGTTTAATAGCTATCCTGAAGATGAAGATTTTGATGGTTTCAGTAATAGTGGCCAATAGAGGACTTCGACCACCATATTTGTAATTTTTGACAGCTGATTTCATAGTGTATGCTGTAAACTAATATTTAAGCATTCATTTTTGGACTGCTCTTTATGTTTACATTTATCTATTGGCAATGTCATGGCCTGTGTACTACTGGTATTTCACCCACTCATATCCCTGTAAAGTTAAAAGTTTAATAAAAACACGATAGACATCTAACTATATTCAGTATTAGTTTATCTGAATGCATGCTGTGAGATCACTTTTTAATCGGTCTTACAGGGAGCAAGGGATGAATACGAATGCGTGTGTGGCCTAGCAAAACCATCAGTGCATTGTGGTCCTAGGGATAAAATACATGTTATTTGCATCTTTTAATGCTGTTTGTCAGGTATGTACATTTTTAGGGAATGCAACATCTTTTTTCTTCATTTTACACACCTTTTGTTTTGATTTCTGTTTTTCTGAAGTTATCAAACATTTTTATTTTCAGTTCCAATTTGTGCTTATTAGTCTTAATGTTTTATTTTTGTTTTGCTATTCAACATGTGCGTTTTCCTGTAGGTGAAGTCCCTCACTGAGGAGGCCGCCAACAGGAAGACGTTCATCGACTCTTTGAAGCAAAGGCTGAACGTGGCCGTCAAGGAAAAGAATGAGTATGACCTGTCCAGCAGGAAGCTGCGCGAGGACCTGGAGCGCAGGGTACATGTGCTGTGTGTGAATCAAGGCCAGAAGTGGTCAACATCTCTTCACGCTATGCTGGCTTCATATATTTAGTATTAATTGACTGCATTTAATATAGAAAATAGATGAGTAAACCAACTCACCTGTTGTACGCTGAAACGCTTATGTACCTTAAATAGTTCTGTTCACTCCCATTGTTTATTATGAAATGTGTTACTCTCAATATCTTGTAAGGAACTTACTTAATGGTGCTGTGACCCTTTCGCAACTCCCTGCAGGAGCAGCAGACAGAGGTCCTGCAGGCACGTCTTGTGGGGTACGAACGAGCCCTTGTGGAGCTGGAAGAGGAGGCACAGCAGCACATGCGCGGCCTGGCGGAGCAAAGCACAGGGGCCCTGGAGGTCCTGCAGAGGAAGCTAGGCCTGGCAAACAAACAGCTGGAGCAGCTGAGCACTGTGATCAAGGTGAGCCGAGGTGTTGGCAACACGGCGGTTCTCAGATGTGCTTTTTAAGACCTCAGGTCAAAGCCCTTTAGACTGACTGACTTCAGTCATGGTGCAAAGAGAAGCATCTTGGGGTTGGGGGGGCAGGGCTTGCCCACATCTCATGCTTGACAGGTGACATGCTGGAACCACACTTTAAATTCACAATACCCTGAAGGTGGTCCTTGTTGCACATCACAAACTCCTCTTGCCTCAAACAATTCACTTCATCAGCAGACTTAATTTTATCCCTTGTGTTTAAAATTCCTGGTTTTGTGGATGTTGGGTAGTCGGATTGGCCATTTGTATGATGCCAGGGGCTAAAGATGCGCTTATTGCGCAAAATAGAAGGCCCTTTATTTATTATTTGTACGTAGATGGGAGTATCAGTAAGTTCTGCAGGGTACGCCTGTGTAATTTTTCCCACGAAATGGATAAAGGCTTGTGTTTTTTGAGAGCGTGTACTCCATGGTACTCTTGTGCTGGGTTGCACAGCTCACTTCTAGCTGTCGGTAGTTTGGGAACAAGCAGATTCTTCTGTCTCTTCCAAGGACAAATATTGTATGGTGAAGCTCTCTGCCTCCTTGCAAGGAGGAGTGTTGCAAAAAGGAATGTAAAATCCATAAACATAAGTTTTTTTCTTTTCTTCTATGTATATATTTTTTAAGCAAACACCCCCGGTGCTACACATTGTTCTAGTCCTTGTTCCTCACTATCGGTTTGCAGCAATTCCAACTTCAAGTCCTTCTTTACAAGGGCCGTTCCCACTTGGACATCAGAGGGCAGCCTAGTTAAATGTTTCTGAATCAGCTTCATGAAATAAACAAAATGAATGAACATTTGGGGCATGTTTTGTTCTGGACCACATGTGATTAAGCTTCGCTGCACACACAATATGAGTACATTGTGTTGGGGAATAGCAGGCAAAAATATTTCTCCACTGACTTGTCCATTTCAAGGTCAGGTATTCATTAGAATTACAGCAAATGATACCAAGGATTATTAGCACCATCAATAAAGTTCAAATGGAGCAGAGGGGAGTTTGTTTTATTGACTTTCTCACGTGCAGTGGCAGCCTTACCGTTTAATTGTCCTTCTGTGAACAGAACGCACTGTCGATGTGCCGGGGCCTCCATTGCAGGAGGCATCCAAACAGCAGGCTCAACTCCTCTTTCCGTTCACATGGGCAATGTTTTAAATGCTCTTCATAGCTCAATTATTTATACTGTTATGGAGGACGAAGGTGATGTGCACTACACAAATAAATAAATAACAGCACGCAGGTTTTCAGCAGCGCTCTCTTGTGCACAATTCTTTCGTCAGCTCAGAGATTTGAAACTTCGCAAGCTTAATTCTGAAGAGTAAAGTTTGAATTTCATTGCTGTGGTCTGACATTGAGAAATGCACACACCGCCCCCCCTCCCCAAACCCCCAAACATCCAGAAACAAAAGTGCCGAAAAACAGAATTTGACAACTCTTTAAAAAGTAACTTTACAATATGTAAGCTGTAGGCACCTTAACTTGTTGACAAAGCTACATGTGCAAACCGAGTGGAGTGAGTTCACACTATTATTATGGCAATAGCAGCTTGAAGAATATTTTCTGCTTATAGGTGCTGGCCAGTGAAATTCTGAAGGACATACAGGATGTGAAAACCCAGGTGAGGAGATCGAGGAAGAGGAGAAACAGGAGAAGGAGGCTGAACTCAAGCAACCTGTCCAAGGAGTCTTTAGTCCGAGCGCAGTCCATTGCAGCATCCATCCTCAACATGTCGCAGACAGATCTGGAGGACATGCTTGATGCTGATGAGGTGGGAACAGGTGTTATATGTCAGATTTCAAGCCACTGGTCTTGGGGCACATGGCCTGTTTTGGGGAGGCTCTTCCTGTGGTTGGCACTCAGATAGACAAGACCTAGTTGTAGCTTTCAATATTCACATTTCTACCTCTCTCTTTCTGAAGTTGTAATTACCTCCTATCAGTGCAGACCTGCTTAGATTTATGAGAGTGAAAACATATGATGTGGAGCTGCAATGGGGTATCAAATACAGTGCAACATCTGCAGAGGTTGGAAATGAGTTTCACACCAAAACGTGACCTTGAGCCTCATGTGTATCTTTTCATGGCTCCTTCATGGGGTTCAGGACACTGAAGATGTTCAGAGGGACATAAAGAAAGACCAGGACTGGCTGGACCAGGTCATGAAGATTCTTCAGCAGCAGGTTAGGTTCCCTCTGAATAATCTTACTGACCTTTCTTTGGTTTTTGACTGGTTGGCTTTATGAAGTAAAGATTAACTTGAGCTGAGGTCTTCAAACACAAGAAGGAGGGGGATGTCCCATGATGTCATATGGGTTCTGCTGGTGTTGTGTGACCCTGTGCAACTCAGCTTAACATGGGCTTATAGCCTGAAGGTGGAAGGTTCCTTACTTAAATTTGTTCAGGAGGGAGTATGGTCTCAGTAAAACATCCACCTTTAACAAGTGGCTAGAAAGGGAAGGCACTGTTTAATAAGAAGACGACAACTAATAAAATGGTTGCTTGGCCTGCAACCAAAACCAAGCAGAAACATGAATCCAAAACATGAATCCATGGAAAGGCCAAGAGTGAGGGGAGAATCAGGTGTTGAACTCTGTGCTTGGCATCTTGTCTTGGCCTGGGACATGCTAGAGGAACCCCACAGACTGCTAGCAACCTCTGACCCCTTCCCCTGGGCCCTGCTTCCAGTCAATCTCTGTTTTCCTGCCATTCGGACAGCTCCTGTGCTGCTGTGCTATGCCCTGAACAGGCCCACAGGCAGCTTGTTAGTGGGAGCCCAGTATTGATTCAGTGGCCTGTCAATGGCAGGAGAATGAGAAAGCGCCCACCAGAGACCCCTTCAAACATATTCCTATCGACATTCTGCAAGCAGAGCGCAGGGCTGCCTGGTGGATGACAAGGCTGAGACAATCCGCCGTCCCTGAGGAAGCCATTGAGACTGCCGCTGTGACCCAGGTGGTACTTTTTCTTCTCTTTCAAGACCCCCCCCTTAATAAACAGGCTGTCTACAGGGACAGCACTGCACATGTAAGTGATAAAGGGTGGTTCATTGTCAGGTTTTTTCTATATGAAACAGGAAACAATGGAGGGGCAGGACCCTGTGAAGACTGTGGTGATTGTCTCTTCTGTGTATTTACACTGGGGATGTCTGTGTGTGCATGTGCCTCTGCTGCATTTGCATTTTTTCCATTTAGTCGACATTTTACTCCAAACTGATTTAAAATCTTCAGTGATTCACTGTTTTAGATAGCAGGGTTGTTTTTACCCTGTCAGTTCAGGGTGTCTTCCTCTGTTGCCCTTGTTCCCCTGTTCAATGCTGCCTGTCCTCCCATATGCCGAAACGGTTACGTGGCTACAAATGTCAGCAGTAGGTTTTTAGTGAAATTTGTGGGAAAGTTAATGGTGAGAAGAACGTGTAACATTCAATAAGTTTTTTTTTCCTCCATCTAATGTGGAGGAAAAAAAAGAAGACTGTTTCTGTACTGTTCTTCCATATGATCACTAATCTGAGACAAGTGTGGACAGAGAGGGCTATCAAATGCCATCCTGCTGTAACAGTTTATGCGTCAGCTTGTTAGAGCAGACAGTTGCAGTAATGAACTTCTTGTAAGACTCACTTGGTCGGTGTTAGTGATTCGCTACAGGGATGAAACGGCATGTTTGTATTGTTTTGAAAAGTGGACATGGAAGAAAAATCGACTTTGGAAATTTTTCTGTCACTTCGTATTCCAACAGCCAGTCAGCAGGACAGCATCGTCAGAAGGGACTTTCTGTTTTTCTTTGGTCAGACACTTGGGAGACAGAGAGATCATGAAGACAAGTCACAGTCTTGCACACCTTCACTGTAGTGTCGCTTGCAGCTGTGTGTCATGTCCCCAGCCTGTGGGAACTCACTTTATAACCCCAGAGCTGCTGTCGGTATAGGACCCATCATCAGTCGTGGCGCTGTGTGGCCCCACTGTGCTCTGCACAAGTCCACCACACATCAGGATAACAAGGGTGCCTTGGATCGTTTACACATCACTACTGAACATCACTCTGTGTGCGTGCGTGCGTGCGTTTGGATTACGGGGTACTTTGGGTCCCATCAAGACTTTTCTATTGCCGTGCCTGATTGTTAGCAGTGCGTCCAACTCCCCCATTTTCTTCATAGTAGCATCCCAATGCCCCACATGGGTGGTAAAATCTGGATGATAAATCGCATTAATTTTAATAACGTCCTGCCCTGCCCCCCATCATCACCGGTCTTTGTTCAGTGGCTTTTAATTAAATAAGTAGATGGGTTATACAGCAGAGGGACACACAGCATTTTCAGTGAGGCACCTCAGGCAGACCCAAGTCTCATTATTAACTGTAGGAGAGCAGTCCACGGAGCTGTCGCATCAGGCAGTGACCCTACACAGCCTTCCCCCGAATCAGTGCTTGAAAAGGTAATAGCCATGCAGTACTGGTTTAATTGCCTGGGTTTATTTGTAGGTTCCTAATTATTGACTGGAGGTAAATTTAATGTGTCCGTCTTTTATGAACCCTGTTAAATGACCGTTTCGGTCTCCTGTTAGACATAATAAACTGCATTGTATCCCTTTAGATCATCTCTCAGATTTATTTTATTCCACCCTGACAGCACAGCAGTGTTTCCAGAGTCATTAGTTCTTTACTCATTACAACTGGAGCACCAGGGGATAGCCATCCATTTCTTTTTTCTGTGATCTGTGTTTGCTTCTGATGGGGGGGACACTTTTCTCCCTCTCTGCTTCCACTGAGTCCAGTTTGATTGTTTAGGAGGCCAGTGACATGTTTCACTGCACTTCCGTGTCACTGGTGTGTTTGAAGCAAAGGCTTTAAATTTTCCGTCTACACATCTACACACATTCTTCAGTAATTAATTTCTTGTCCAGTGCAGTGTCATGGTGGCCTGGAGCCTATCCTGGAAGCAAAGGGCACAAGACAGGTATTCCCTGGATGGGATACCAGTCCATCACAGGGTAATCACACACACTTTCACTCAAAAATACATATCTTATGGGTAGCTTAGTCGCCAGTCCACCCGAAACACAAACGTACATGAACACAAGGAGAACGTGCGAATGCCACAGAAACTGAGATTAATTTGTACCTCACTGCAGAACCGGACTACAGTAAGTGGCCAAGGATAATGAATGAACGTAGCAAGACGCATGGGCTAAAACCTTCAGTATTTCATGAAGGTTTGATAGATGATAAAGTGTATGAATTGGGAATTTATTTTTTGTTCAGGATTTTATTTTAGTGTCTGATGCATTTATTCAAAGTAAATTAAAGTGCAGGTATCTTCCTACTTAGGAGCGTGATGTGTTCCTGGGATTAAATTTTTTTATATTGGAGATGTAATTACATTACAGTGTGAACTTTGAATGTTCCCCCACACTCAATTTTTTACTTGTAAGCACAAAAATGAGCTTCATAATTGGTTGTAAATTTAATAATTTCATTTGTATACAAGAAAGCTTGTAAATCAAACAGTCTTATCTGAAGGCATACCTATTTGATCAGTTTATACAGTGATTTTTACCGGAGGAACTCATGGTAAAACCTTGCTCAACCGTACTGGATCAGGGATTTGAACTTAGATCCTTTCAGTCCATAGAAGGTGGAGAGGTGGAAGCTGTCCAGATCTAAGCCCTGCATCTATTGCTGCTTTTGTTCAATGTTACTACAGCAGTGGTTGGATTGGTTCTTAATCCATGCTCTTGGTGTGTGCTGTTATTTGTTTGCCTGTGTTTTATGGAAGTCTGAAGACAATGAATGCACGAGAAACCAAATGGACCTAAAAGGTTCAGCATTTAATCTAGGTGTATTTAGGCCAGACCTCACTTTACCGTTTGCACAAACCAAAGGAAATTAAATAAATAAAAATAGAAACATGTAATTGCAGCATCCATGATCCCCAGTGGTCCCAGTTCTTTTGCATATACCCCTCCTGTGGCTCAAAGGTGGGTGCTGGAGGAGCACCTTGGCTGGTGGATAATTGCAGGGAGAAGAATAGATCTGGGGTGAATCTTTCACCTGAATGCATTTATGTATGTGACATGTTAATTATTCTTTAATTACAGTCAGAATTGAGAAGGTCTGCAGTCTTTTGTGCCTGGTGTTGTTTTTTAATAGCCTTCATTTCTAACAAAAGTGAAGAGATCAAAGACGGCGGAGTCTCAGTGTTTTGAAGTTACTGTTTTGTGTCTCTTGTGGTTCGCCAGTGTTGTGTCACACTAAAACTACAGGTTTAGTTCTTGGTAGACTGAGGACATATGGAGCAGGAGGTGTCAATAAAAGACAATACGACAAAATTTACTCTGATATAGCAATTCATCCGACAGACAGACTTGGTGTGCTTTTATTTGTTACAGATAAAGAAATAATGGATCAAAAACATGAGACCAACACAAACGCTGTCTATTTTGTAATTTAGAAAAATGATTTAATAGGTCAGTTGTACTAAACAGCTGTACTAAATACGGTGCTCTCATTTCAGGTATACCAATATACTTTCTGGTGTTGATGGAAGTGCCCAGTAGCAAAGACGCCTCTGAAGGCAGCTTTCCGCTCTTCATCTATTCTACTTGGATCCGGTCTCTGTCCAACAGTGGCACACATTATTGCAAAAGCTGTGGAGAACAACTGTGTGGTTTATCACTGTAGTAAAACAGTCCTATCCTTACCAGAGGATAACTCGTAAAAAAGAGTGCAAAGTGCTAATGGCAGTGAGTTAGCCCCTCTGGGGTCTAAATAGACCAGTACAGCCTGACACTTGACTCTTGGCTACTTTTGATGGAAGGCAGTGGCTCAGGACAGTTTAACATGGCTACCCTCAGGAGTATTATCATCTTACACTGTTCGTCAGCCTTGTGTGCTGGTGCACCGTCACTGGCAACGGTCATATTGCACGCAGAGACATTTCCCCTTTGTTCTGGACCAGAATTAGGTTCTGAAATCTTCTGACTCTGATCCATTCAGACTCAGTTTAAGCAGCTCTTTGTTCTTCCCCTAAACATCACGTTTTGGTATAATTGGGTACAGTTCATTGTCACTGACACTATTTCGGTATCGCATATGATGATGACACCAATATAGGAAGTGCCCGACCTTTTGTGATGCATCATCGCTTAATGTGGGGAAATGAAAAATGACTTTTCACCTGTTGGTTCCCAAGGAAAGTTATTTCTTCTTCAGGAAATAGCTGCACCCACACAAGTGGGTAGGAAACCTAGCTCCTCTGTGGCTCCGACTCAATCCGTGCTGAGGCTAAATTAGTTTCCAGCTTACAGAAGGGATGCACAGTTTATTTGAATATTTATATGTTACATATGCCTTTGATCCCTGGTGCCGATTAGCATAATGTCCTTGTGCCTCCTCTGCAGTGCAGAGAACCAAAATTAGTTGGAGCTTGCAGGTTAACATGCTCACCCTAGATCGCCCACACACCACCCTGTGGATCCCCTAGGTCCACCATGGTGAGAAGCTCTCTTCCTCTGGGATTTGTCCACCGTCCAATGTTTAATTAACCTGCTTTTTACCACAGTTTGTAAACAGCATCACTGGGGTTATTGAACCTGTTCTCACTTTTGCTTGGCTGTCCTCCTGGACCATCAGGCCTTTCTGTAGACCTGGGCAGTTGCCTCAAACTCCCATTTTAACTCTGATCAGTGATCATCTTGGTTTAAAAATAGCAAAGAACAAAAAAAAGACAAATGTTTGTTCCCACAGATCCCATCCTCAGATCTCTTAGTGGAGAAAATTTGTGCAAAGATGAAGGAGAAGAAACAGCTGACAGAAGAGTTGGCTTCGCTTGAGAATGACATCAGCAAATCCGCCTGACTGCAGGTCCACGCAAGATCCGCCACCTGTCCTGTTCCGACACTTCACCCCCCCAACTCCAACTCATAGGACAGGCAGCAGTCAAGCTCTTGTGCCTCTGTTCACAGGGTCTGCGTTGTCTCCAGCAAATTTAGCAACGCTCCTGCAGCACCTCGATCCTCAAGTTAGGAAACGAATGCTCACTTCACTGATGAAGGTTCAGGACACTCCAGCTTCATTTTGCATTTTGAAAATAAAAGTATTCAAGAAAGCGTTTGCTTTTCAGTGAAATGTTAGGAGTTTGTGACACCTTGAGGTTCATTTGAGATGTGCTGCTAGAGTTGATGTGGGAGAAGCGCTGTTCCTTCAACACATGCCGATGTGTTTTCACCTCCAAAAGGAAAATGATTCTTCTGCCATAAATAACAGAATGGAATTCCATTTCATCACTAGCAATTTGCCCATTTTCGGATACTTCTGTACACCTGTACTTTTGCTGAGACATACTTTGTTACTATTTAAAATCATGATCGACATGTTGTCGTCTGAATGTTATTTTTGTAATGCCAAATGTCTGTACATATTTAATCAGTTTAGTTTTGTATGCGTACTCTTGATGTGCAGTGTACGGGTCTGGGTACAGTCAAGATGCTGTACTATAAATAATGAAATGTGGTTTTATACAAGCAATCACTGTCATTAATTTGGTTGGGTTTGTGTATAAATCCAAAGGGGAAAAAAACGCAACTTTTCTGTGCAAATAATTTCACTCAATACATTCATTTAGAATATTAGATTTTAATTCAGTGTTTTGTAAACGATCTGTTTGATATCAGGTCCCGGCAAGCTTTGGTGACCTGGTGTTGTGTGTGAGGGTGACTTACCTACAGCACAAGTGCTGTTTACTTCTGTAGGGTGGAGCACTATCTAGATCCCTGTCCTTGCCTCAGTGCTAAATAAGTTTGTATCAGTGACTCACTGGCCAGTACAGACCACTTTTTTAACTCATTTCTGGTAATTATCACATCTTCTGTATCTCCTTGTTCACCGGTTGGTAAATCACTAACATGACCACTTTACGGCTTGTTCATGTAATAATAACGCTGCTTGTCATGGCCAGTTATTATTCCACTAGAAAAGTAAAAACTATAATTGCACCACTATGTGTTGATTTTCTAAATATTTATTAAAAGAAGTGAATAAAGGCATTGCCATCACACCTCTTTAAACTGTACATTTGGAACTCTTTGCTGAGAGCTTGCTGTCCGTTGCTGTGTCGCTGGTTGGAGACACATTTCTACAGCAGCTTTTCTTGTGTTCTTTTTTTCTGTTTCTTTTTTTGTTTTTCCTCTTTACCCATTTTTTTCGTATCCAGTTAACAACCTTGTGTAAAATTAGTCGTTCAGGAATTAACGAGAATAATTCAACTTTTTATCTCATCAGATTTATGCTAATGATGTCGTTTTCCTTTATCTTTTTATAATAAAGGATTAGCCCAAGACTGTCTCCTATGCAACTCTGGGACCAATTTATCTGGGATCCAGGAAAAGCAAACCCTGGTGGTTAATTATCATTAATTAACATAGTTTGCATCTTTTCTTCTCTGAATACCCAAGGGTGGGCTATTGTCAATATTTGTCCCATATAAAACTGCTCTTTCTAGTCTCTGTCCTCCAGCATAGCGCTGATAATGACAAGCATTAATGTCCTTGTGTGTGGTGTGGAAGGGGGTGGGACACAGGGGTGGAGCCAGGGAGAGTAGCACCTCCCCTCCTTATTAGCATTGAACGAAGGGCAGCGGTTCACATGTAGCCTCTAGTCAGCATGTTTACAGTCCCCTGGCATCCAACTGCCACCTACAGTATTTATGTAACCAGTTTGGATCTGCCCATCTCTGCGGGTTTCATTAACCCGCCCCTCCTCCTGTGCCGCACCACACATGCTGCCAGATAACCGTGTGGAGACCACAATGCCTGTGGTAATGCCAAATATAATTCCTCATGCTCTATAGGAATGGAGAATGAGACTAATCCACCCCCCCTGCCCCCCGACAATCTCATTAAAGGCGCCTCTTTGGAGAGTCACTTTGATCCGCAGAGCCCAGTGAAAAGTTTCTCCCTTTCTTGTTGAGACATTGATGATCACTAGGTCATTTCTCCATCCAGCTGTCCCAGTTCCCGGGCTCTGGAGGGATTCCTGGAGAGATCTGGTTAAAAGTTCAGGCCACGGATAACGAACGAGGATTCGCTGTCATCATGAGTCATACATGCGTCACGCACGTTCCACTCTGCGAGAAATGGTCACAGCACCTGACAGTACCTCCGATGCTGATGCAGTCACTCGTCTCCTTTCAGCATTCACTTCACAGGACGCCTGACCAGATATTACATTTTTGGTTTCTCAGTGTCTGAACTGATGGCCTATCCAGGCTAGAAATCCAGAGTCACGTTATGTGGGAAAATAACTGCCTCGTTCTGACCTGAAGTGCCTCAATTCCATAAACCCTGCTACAGTGGGGGTCATGGTGATATTTTCAGTGGCAGAAATCCAGTTCATCTTCCTTAATATGAAGTGACCATTGACACGGTCTCCACTTCCTCACATACTTAATGCATTGACGACAGTAACCAGTTCTGCTTTGTCTGCCTGGGGGGGTCTCTGAAAAGGTGCTACGATCATGAGCGTGAAAGCAGGAGGGGGTTCTCGCTCTAGCTTTGATCTTGCCGAACCTGTGGGAAGAGGAGCTTCCCCAGGCTCACTGTGCTGTGGCCCAATTCGACACCCCCACCCAGTGCTCCACCTGCTCTCAAACGCCCAGCAGGCCTTCACAGTCCTCCCAGTTGAGAGGGAACTGCTGATTTCTCCCACAAGGAAGGAGGTGAATCAGCTGCTGCTGCTGGTGTGGATTTGAGCTCCACTCACATCTGTGTTGTGTCCAGTAATAAAAACGAGCATATACAGCTTTTATGTCTGCTGCTGTGGCCATTCACATCAAAGTCTTCACTAGCACTTTTTCTAGCCTCATAATATTATTTAGAAACAGTTATGTATCTGTGAAATATTGTTCCACAAAGTGCTTTTCAGTTATTGTCGGTCAAAAGTAAAGTCCTAATTGTTTGTCCGGTAACTGCAATTACAGTTCACCCTCTCCCAAGTCCAGTTTGGTAAAACACTGATTCCTTTTAAATATTAAAACTATTTAAAATATTTTTAAAAATATAAAAACTTTTCTTCCACTTTCTGTGATAAAATGTACAGCCTGTCTTTAGGAAGCCAAGCAGGGCTGCTGGTTTAGCTGTTCTAAAGTGCCTGTAATTTTTTTAGCCGCAAGATGGCGCAAAACACAAAGGTTTTCTGTTCGCCACTGATGGACAAACAATATTTTAATTTCTGTTGAGCATGAAGGTAGACAATTGAATATTTTTTTATTTTATTTAAATATTTGTACTACTTAAATTATTAATGAACAATTTATTTCTCCCTCTTTGTCCGTTTCCTTTTACTTGTTGTATACATGACAGAATGTCCCACATTTTGCGGAGAATGCAGGACAGCAGTTTTTTAAATTTAACTTTGTTTAAATTGCTTGTTTTGTTTCTGGAACCTTTTTTGTTTTGATTCTTGAGTGTTTTTGTGAAACGTGAAGAGGAAAGAAAAGTCTGTGACCAGCACAGCTGCAGAAGGCCATTGAAGAGGCCAGTTACCTCCTTTGGTGGCACTGGGATGAGTTTGGACCAGGACAACCAGTTCTATCCCACCCAGAAGCAAAAGGAGCCCCTGGGGGAACTGTGTCTCATCGTGGTCCTCAGATGACCAGGGATAAACTGGCATGAATCCGGGAGCCACACATCTGAAGATGGCAGAGAAGTTGGGCACCACCTGGATGATGGATCCTGGCCAGGAGGAGTGGCACCGGTTTGTTCAGCTAGAAGTATCTGCTTGCTTGTAGATGTTGGAGATGGGTTCCTGAGCTGTGCCCTACCAGGTGGTGTGATGCCCCCGATGGCCTGGATCAGGAGCTGGAGAAACAGCAGGCCCTGCAGTTACGTTGGGTCAAGCCGTCACCAGCTGACCTGGAAGGCCTGTTCTTGCCAGTACATGTCTCTGTGCCCAAGACATGTACCTGGGGACCTAGAGAGTGTCCCAGTTCCTGAGTGGTACCCCAAGATGGTCTCTGAGTCAAAGTGGGATCTGGACTGGAGCTGGAAGAGCCTCACTGAGCCAGAGTGAGACCTGGAGGAGGGCCCAGCACCAGAGTGGCCCTCGGAGTGGGATCCAGGGAAAGTCCCCTGAGCCAGAGACTCCTCAGGTGTGGGACACTCCTCCCATAACTATTCATGTTCTTGCCCACATTCAGCAGGGGTTGGAGGCCTGGGGCAAGGAGGACACAGACCTGGTGTGGGATGACTGCACCACAGCCAGAAGGGGTGCCAGTGATGGGAATCCTGCTGCAGTGGCCGGAGGCAGGGCCATCGGGGCCCCCAGGAGTCCCACAGATGCAACAACCTGAGGTGGGAACAATGCTGGACGTCCCACTGCATCCACAACAGCATGAGGAGGGGCTGTCACCAGGTGTCCTGAAGTGACAGCAGCAGCCACTTCCAAGTCTCCCTACCTGGGGAAAGCAGCAGATGTTTGACCCAGGAGGGTGACCAGGCCTTGACCTGCTACCAGCTCTGTGTGAAAGGTCACATGAGGGCCCAGGTGGGCCTGAAGCCAAGGGGGTGGGGGGGTGGTATGTAAGCTGGTGGGTGGCACTAGCCTGGCAGGGGTGGGGTGTTCATGATGGACAGCTCCCTGTTTCCTGCCCCTGCCTAACCTTGAGGACCAGGTACACTCAGCTGGACTAATCTGGGGCACCATCCAAGCCCCTTGTCTGAGGAGTAGGGAGAAGATGGTTTTGGAGTGATGCTGAGGCACTTATTTCGCCCCCTTTGTTTAGAAACCTGCTTTTGGTTGTCATTTGTCCCGCCTTTGTGACTGCATCCGCCCCACAGCGCGACTCCAGTATTATGTTAGTATCGTAACAGTGGGTGGAATTGTGGTTTCATGCTCTACTTTGTATGCGTGGTTAACGTGTCCAACCGTGGGATTAAGTCCAGGGCTGGCGATGACCCTGAGGCTGCGGGCTGTGTGCAGTAGTTCGGGGGGAAGGGGGGCGTGTCCCGGTGCTCGCGCGCCGCAGTCAGTCGTACCACGAATAAAGTTCGTGTTCCTACAACTTTGTCTCCACAGCCCAGTATTGGTAACAGTATCGGTAATACTTTGTTTATACTGATTTATATTTAATGTGAGGTCATATATTGCTTTTAATGGTTTTAACGTCTTTTATAGTTTTTTTTTAAATGTAAAACACATGTCCGTGTCGTCAGCCGTGTAGATCACATTCCGGGCCACGTGACCGGCAGCGAGCGTGTTGAATAAATGTGCCGAAATGCCGAGTGGCTCCACTTTCGTGGGGGGTGCACTTCGGGAGTGTGACCGCCAGGTGAAGACGTTCGACCATAAACCAGTTCCTTTCACTTTGACTTCTTAAACTTATTACCGATCTCTAATACCGGTCTGCCCTGATTCATCTTTTTCAAATGCAAATGCATGTACAAGATATCTTTTTTATCATCTATCTATCATTTATTTATTTTTTAATTTAATTTTTTTTTTCTCCCGAGAGATACAAGTGGCCCAGTTGGTGTGCCGGTCTCCTGTGAGCGGCTTCGTGCTCCACGGTCTCCTCCAGAAGGAAACACAAGTTCACATGGGGCTGAAAAATATCGCAAATGTTCTATTTTATGAAGAGCTGCAGACGTTGTGCTGTTTTTAATGTCGCCAGAAACCCGTCGTGTTAAACATGCAGCTTCTCTTCTGTCTGTAAATTGTTCAGTAACAAAACTTTCAAAGTGTCTCCTGACCCGACTGCTCTCCGTGGGGGGCAGCCGCAGTCTCCGCTGCGTGGCTCGCGCTGTCCGTGGTGCTGAACGCTGGAACTCGGAGCGACTGCGGCCGCTCGCGCGCTTCGCTCATCTGCAAGTGACATTGTCCCCATACTGCTCCCTTCCCGCCCACTCGGTCCCTTTACCAGTGACTTATTGTAATTAGTTCGTGTCCCTTAGTGTCCCCTTTCTGTTCGCTTTATTGTCCCAGTTCTGCCCCCCTTATTGTTTCACTGCTTTGCCTTATTGTCCTGTTATAAACGCGCACGTGGCGGTTATTAAAGACCTGCGGCCAAATGTATCTCTGTGTAAATATTTACATTTATAAAAACTGCTGAGAAGAAAAACCTCATATTAATGTCAGTTCCGTTTTAAGAATAATATGTCGGGATCGTCACCCTGCGGGGGCTTCTCGAGCTCTCCGTGTCTCCTTTAAAAGGCCGGTCACAGAGCAGCTACACGTCACGGGTGCGTCACAGTGCGGTGGGGAGGTGACTGGAAGAACCCGAGCGCGGAGGTGGACGCAGTGCGCGTGGTCAGTGCGGGTCAGCGCGAGCGCAGGTAGCGGGACACCCCAGCAGATACGCAGCACACCACCGGAAAAATGTCCGTCGCGGGACTCAAGAAGCAGTTCCACAAAGCCACTCAGGTGGGTCTCGGGGGGCTCGTGCGGCTGAACAGACTGGTGCAATTAAATAATGAAAACACCCAGTGCGGGGGGCGGTAATTTCATAAATGTACTTTTTGAAATTGGTTGCGTTATGTCCCTGACAGGGCTGCCACCCGCCTTTTTCCTCCCGTTGATCTAAACGATCGATTCGTCACGTTTTGTTTTTATATCTTTTCTGCAAAATCGTGACGTCGGGAAGACCCCCCCCCCCCTCCTAGTGCGCGCGCGCGCAAGTACCCTTCGCGTGACATTCCGCTGCGCTCACTGCGCATCTGCACCTTAACTGCTTTGGTCACCTCAGCTGTGTGTGTGAGTGTGTGTGGGGGGGGGGGGCTCCGAGTGGAAGGGCAGGCGCGGTGTGTGATTTCTCCCTCCATGAATCCGCTTTTTTGTTGGTTATTAATAACCACGCTGTGTGGGGTAGCGGGAAAGAGACCCCCCGCGAACTGGGTGCCGGGGCTGTTTTTTTTTTTACGCTGCATTATTGATGATATGAGGTTCTGGCGGTTTCTGGATTTGCTCTAACCAAACGGCCATGTGAAACAGAAGGTTAAAGTGTACAGCAGCGAATAAACAGAAGAAAGCGTACAGTGTGAGGTAGCGGCGCTGGGGGTCCTGACAGTACAGTAAATCGTGGTGACTGCGTGGTATGCAAATGAAGTGGCCTCTTTACGCTCGTTTTCTAAAAATTCTCCCAAACAAGAGAGCTGAGTATGAAAGGAGTTGCGCTGCGGTTGGCTGCTGAGCTCCTCTGTGGAGCAGTTAGGCGAAACTGCAGTGTACCCTGTACCCTGACCCCCGGGGGAGTTCCTCTCCTGATTTAGGACGTCACACTGCATTATTTTTAATTCAGGTTCCCACTGGCAGGGTGACAGAAGTGTGATAGCCCCCCTGACTGCTGCAGTGGGATGTGGAGAAAGAGCTGAGTCACACTGTCCTCTACTGCAGTATTACCCACCAGGGTCACTTCGAGTGACAGGCTCTCAGGCCGCTTGCTCATCTGGCCACTGACACCACGGGGGTCCCTCAGTGATGCCTTGTGTTGGACCTGGTGGACTGTGGGCCCTCGCTATGGTAAGCAACACATTGTCAGCCCTCCAGCACCTGCCTGAGGTCCTCCCACCCTCACCCTGGTGTGTGAGTTCTTAATCCCACCAAATCATAGCTTCAGCCCTGTGTGCTCAACACTCAAATACGGCTCCTTAATCTGCTGGCAGCAGTGACAGATCCACCCCCCCTAGGTGGGTAGGGGGGCATATTTTCTTCCTCATGTATTTTATTGTGTGGGTTCCAGTTAGAATATTTTAACCCCAAACAAAGCTTTGGCCAAGCAGTTGTTCTTTAAGACACTGTGGTTTCCTCTAGGGCCAACTGTGGATCACACCATGGTAACAGTAGTTAGAAATGACACCATAAGTTCTGGAATCCGCCAATACGAACAGGTGCTTCTAGATCACGAATGTTCCTGGTGACACTCATTCACATCGGATGAGAATTTTTTTCCTATTCTGAGTCTGAGGGCAGCTCTGGTGCCACACAGTATCTTGGGTTGTGGGTTTAAATCCAGCTTAGTCTCTGTGGAGTTTGGATGTTCTCACCCATGTTAACATGGGTTTTCTTGTACAGTCCAAAGATAGATGTTTCAGGTGAATTGGGGTCCCTAAAATGGTACTTGGGTGTAATAGTCCTGTAATGCTGCTTGTGCTCTAGGTTTTTAGGACAGACTCTGGACCACCATGACCCTTCAGTGGTCAAGCAGTTATTGATAATGGATGGATGGAGTTTGAGTCACAGTTGAGGTTGATCCTCTGGTTCCGTTTGTACAGCAGCAGAGCTGTCAGGTTCTTACTTCCCCTTGATGTTCCAGTACGGTACAGAAAACCCTGCCCAGCATCACATCAATTAGACTGTAAAGTCAGATCTTCCTTGAGGTTCCATTGTGAATTTGTGCATGAGATACTGTTGTGTTAAAGAGAAACCCAAAACCATTTAACGTCGCTTCCCAAGGACCCCTTCCTGTCCACAAAGTGTATTTCAACACACCTTTGGGGGGGGGGGAGGTTTCAGAGAGGGACTCAGGTGAGGGTCAGTGGTTATTTCCTCTGCTTGATGAAGAGCAGCATGGCAGCAACAGGCTCCTTTCTCATGGGAAGCATGACGCTTCACCTTGAAAAGAACAGATGTAGGACTTGAGGGTTTCCAAGAACAGGGTTTCCCAGTCTTAGCTCCAGGGGCCTTCTGTATCTGCGTGAGTTTTGTTTTTGTCTGATTTGGCAAAATGACTCAATGGTTATGAAAGCGAACCAGCGATGCATTATGGGTATGCAGTAGATGTCCCAGACACCCCTTGCAGCCAAATCTCATTTATAGTTGTCTGGACTTTGCGTTGCTACTGGAACAAGGTAGTCCTCATAAATAATGATGGATAAACTACCCGGGTGTATCGTGTGTGTGTGTGTGTGTGTGTGTGTGTGTGTGTGTTTGCCTTTTAGAGGTGGAAATATGTAGCCAAGTGTAAGTTGTCAAGGCCCGGTGGGTCAATCCTAGTCCAGGCTGAGTATCACATGACCCAGCAAACCTCACCACAGTATGACTGACTGTCGGGAATTTCAGGTATGGATGACTGCACCAAGCGGTCACCCTTACGTGTAAAAAGCTTCTTCCTCTCAAAGGTCTAAAACACTTGGTTGCCCTCTAACATGTCATTCCTTTCAGTTGCCGCTCATGCACCTTTATACTCTCTTGATGCCTTGCAGCTCCTCTCACCACAGTTTAAATGTCGGTTGCTGTGCGTTTTGACCTCACGCCTGAATCGTTTCAGCAAAAGAGCGAGAAGAAACGTCTGAGACCATCGTGAAGGCAAATTAACCGAAACTCAAGCAAGTAAACGGGAGTGGCAGTGCGGCTTGGAGAAGGAGCTGAGCGTTATTTTAGGGTTTCCCACTAGCAGAGTGATAAGAATGAAAAAAGTGCAGCTGAAGAATTGGGGTGCAAAGCCCTACTCCTGCTGTTGTACCCTGAATCAGGGTACTTACCTACAATTGATCCAATAAAAATTTCCCTTCTCTATTAATATAGCAGACTTTGGAGAAACATCAGATTTATGCATAAATAATTAAAGTAGATTATGTTTGTGTAGGAGGAGTCAAGTGGGAGATGATGAGGGCCCTTCTTCCACATGAGCGTTTTTGTGAGGGGGATCCACAGAACGATCTGTTGCGCTGTTCCCGAATGAGTGTAAATTCTGAATAAACGTGTCAGAGGTGAAATCCACTTATGCTGTGATTACTTGCAGTGCTGTTTGGGTCTCCAAGCCGCTGCTTGTCGTGGTTTTCATCGCATGCAACGCTGGTTGTTGAGGCCATCGTGGGCCGGGTTGTCCTCCACCAATGAGCATTTGACAGGTTCACTCTTGTTCACAAGACCTCGGATGTTTCTGGGTGGAGTGTCCAGTGTGTGGTCACACCTGCTTTAGCTAATTCTTTTCGCCCAGCTAGCAGGATGGGGGAGCTGCTGCTTTCAAATTCCACTCTATCTGTGGGAACATTAGTACTGATCATCTGGCACTGTTCCCCGTTCTTGGCAAGTCCTGGCTGTGGTTTTGTGCCGTCATCTCCACAGGTTGTACTACGTGGCTTGGCTAACACAACATCTCCCACACAAACTGTATTTTTAGGCTGGTTTTCCTGGCTGGTTTTGAATCCATCTTCACCCTCACACCCCACAGAGCCAAATAGCTGCCAGTCGGGAATTGATCCTCTTCTCAGAAAAACAGAATTCACACACTGCAACTAGGATGAGAATTAGCCCCGAGTGCTGCAAAATCACAGCGTCCGCCTCATCCCCATCTGTTTCAAAATCCAGTGAACAGGTATCTGTGTTTCTTCAGGATTCCTACAGCCACTGAAGAGAACATGGCTACAGGATCTCCACAGTAGTGTGTCTGAAAATGTTCTTTGCACCCAACAGCAGGAGTTCCTTGCCCCATCATGCCACAGTTGCCATCTGTGATGGTGGAACAGGGCACACAACCTGGCCCGTGTTCCCTGAGGGGGTGAGATGATGGGGGATTTTTTGCTGTTCCTTCTGCCTTTACACTAAACCTTCTGGAACCAACATGTACCAGTAACACAGCACCTCATGATGTCCCTAATACTCTCTTCCAGGAACACAGTCCAAAGGTGTTCATCTTTCTCATGTCATGTTTTTTTAAAGTCCAGCTTTCACATCCATGTGGCATCATGGAAAAGTTTGATCTTCATTCCGGTGGCATCATCAGCACATTTGAGAACCTTCTCCAGGTGCTGGTCTTTGGCATATATCCCTTGTTGCTCATTATTCATCCCAGGAGGCAGAAGTTGTCAGAAAACTTGCTGAATTTGCTGCTGTCTCAGTTGTCATGATTTTTGCTCAAATTTGATCATCCCATTTGTACAGGCAAACGTGTACGAGATAGTTGATGTTCTTTCCACCCATTTTGAATCAACTCCTCTCCTAATCCTTCATTTCTTATTTTGTGTTCAGTGTACAGGTTAAGATGAGGAAATACAACACAGCCTTGAGCTGCTCTTGGAAAACACTCAGTATATCCCTGATCTATCTTTGGCCTGTCGGTGTACAGGTTCTTCATTAGGATGATCAGATGTTCTGCTGCCAATATTTTCCTCAGCACTTTCCACATTTTAATGTGATCGATTCAGTTAAAGGCTGTTCCGTAGTTAATGAAACATTTCATATTCTCTAGTATTTTCTGTGATCCATCTCAGAATTACAGTTACATCTCTGGTTTCCCGTTCTTCTCCAAAGACAGATTTTACACCAGGCGATTCTCTGTCTGTGTATGCAACAGCCTTAGGCATGATGTGTGGAACCATTGGAGCTGTGAGATAGTTTGCAGGCGCTGTTGCATCTCCTTTGTTTGGAACTGGGATGTGACCTGATCCAGTCCATTGGCCAGCGTGTGGATTTCCAAATTTGTTACCATAGATTGGTCTTAGTTAATAATAATAATTGATTCTTCAAGTATCCCCTTATTTACAAGCATAATCTGTTCCTGGAAATCGGCTTGTAAGCTAAACTCTTGGAAGTTGGAGATGTAATGAGAAATGAGTAATGAGAGTGGGGCATTATGGGAAGTGAGCGCATTCCAGAGTCCGTCGCCCATTTTGAGTGAGTTATTTAAATGAATAAATGGGTGTTCTTCCTTGGCTCTAGATACTCATGAAATTGAGCTTCATATTTGGCTGTCACTTGGTAGCGGGTGTTAAATAATTTCAGTCATACTTGTGAAAACTTGTAAGTCAAAGACTCATCTAGGTGGAGCTTGCCTGCATTGTCTTAAAACATACTGAGCTCCTGGTTATGGTGTATAGCTTCACTGTATAAACAGAGTGAGGGATGAAGCACGTGAAGGTGAATCTGTTTATGAAGGATCGCAAGGCGGAGCTCTTTCTTTAGGCCTCAGCTGCCAGTTGCTCAGTGCAAGTTACCGGCACGCAGCCCCCCCGCTGCTGCAGAGGGCCTCACAGCATCAGGCCGTCGCTTTCTGACCACAGATCATTGCCACCATGAGGATATTAGCCATTTGGCCTGATGGATAGACTGCAGGAGGCAAATATAGTAGATGTTGCACTTGAGAAAACAGCCACCACAGTCATTCGTAGATCATCGGTGCAGGTTCTGCCTTAAGTGCACATTTTACCTGAATTTATACAGCTAGTGAGGGCAACGGTTTCTGATTTTTGGATATTATTCAATATGAATAGACAATGTTCAAGTGTTTCACATTCCACTTAGTATTCAAGCCTAAAAGGTCTCCTTTAAACATCAGACCACAAGACTTTCTGCCACACCTTTGTAGTATCTTCCAAGTTAAGTTTTTTTTTTTAACCAGCAAGGATGTTCCCCCCCATCCAGGGTTTCTTCCTCACCACTCTTTCATAAAGGTCCTTTTAGTGAAATGCGTTGGAGGTTGTTGAGCCGTGAACTTCATCTCCAAGTGCAGTTACTGACGTCTGCAGTGACAACTGGCATAACAGTGGCCTCTCTGACAAGTGCCATTCTGGTTCGGCCTGACCTAGGCAGCGTGGCTGTACGTTCATATTTTTTCCACTTCTGTTTGACGGACCTTGCTGAGCTCTGAGGTATGTTCAGTGCCTCTGGGATGGTCATGTACCCTTCCCCAGCTCCATGCTTTTCTGTAGTTATATCGCTGACTTGTTTTGAATGCGCTTTTGTCTTCATTTTGGTTTGCTTTGTGGAAAATCTGTGCCATACCTCGCCAAGAAAGGCGGTATTTATCCCCGTAAATGAATCAAGAACAGCTGATCCACCTATTTCCTAGCCAGGTGGAGACCATCGACAAACTGGGGGAGCTGGTTGGGCAATACAGGGTACTGAGAAAAGTTAGCTGTATATTTCCAAAGGGGGTGAATACTTCTTAAATGTCGCCATTTTGTTTTTTATTTTTTACTGAATTGTTCAAAGGTTTTCAATCTGGAATGATCGACGCTGTTCTGTAGATCAGCTGTAAGTTGTCCTTCGGGCGTGTATGCGTGACTCAATGTGTGCATGCAAATGCCCTGTTCCGTGCCTCACACCCTCTCTGTCCGGGACGGGTTCCGGCCCTCTGCAACCCTGCGCTAGACAAGGTTTCTGCTCAGCCACCTGCCAGTGTCCTGTACTGAACTCAGGTGGTTATTCATGTCACAGGGTCATGAGACCCACTCATCACATAAGTCACATAGGTCACACAGTGAGCACTCTGGTGCCCTGCAGTGTCGTGCCGCTGGGGACGCAGCTGAGCAAAAGTCCCTCACACACGTGAAAGGCTCACTTCGGTATAATCTGCTTAGTTCTATGAGGCCTGAATCGGCCCCTAGAGCGAATTCCCTGCTGCTGCAGGGAGACCCCATGTGGAGCGGGGCGCAGCAGAAGCTTCTTCATCTTTGACTCGGTGATGTGACAGCGCTGCTCTGCTGTTTAGCGGCAACAATTTGACTGTTTTTATTTAGTAAAACCGTTTCTCCTCGTGGTTGCAATTTTGTATAATGTAAGCATGTCCTCAAAGAAGAGACTGGCCTTCCGTGTGCTGACAGCTGTTCCCGTGTACAGGCACCACATCCCCGGCTCTTCTGTGTGTCTCATTCTGAGGCGCTGTTGTTGTGGGAGCATCACGTCCCCCACCCCCACCGCTCCTCTGTGACGGGCGAGAGAAACGCCAGCTGGCTCACCCCCCCCGGCTCCCAGCATCCCAGCGGCACGTGGGCACAGAGGAATCTGCACACGGAAGAACACGCGCCTTTCATGTCCCTGCCTTACATAAGAGCCACACAGGCCTACAAATGGGATTAGGCGCATCACGGACACCAGCGACACGGCAGCAGTGGATGCGGATAACATCCATCTTGCACTTGTCATTTTAGCTTGATAAGAAGCTAAGGCACCGTGAGTTTTTGTTTTTATTTTATACAGGTAAACCTCGTTTTTGCCCATTTAATTTGTTCCGGAAAACGTCGCTCATATCAAACTTGCGTGTCCCCAGATGCTATTTTGCGTGATTTTAAACAAAAAAAAAGCAATGTGCTCACTGACCATTCAAAAACCCCAAACCAGATTTCCAGAATATAAAATGGTATAAAACAGCGTGTGCAGCACACACACACACACATACACACACACACACACACACACACACACACACACACACACACACACACACACGCTTTTCTGTTTTTTCTGTCCTTGCTGGTTACTTCTTATTAAGTTAAGCTGGCGGCGCGACATAAAAGCACAGAAACTAAGCGAACGCAAGATGTTGAAAGTGTGAAGACATTAGCAAAATATGTCCCTTACAGGCTGCTGTTCGTAGAGGAACTCCCTACTGCGTGACATGTGAACTTTGAATTTCGTCATTTCTTGAGGACAAATCTCTGCTGCTGCCTCTTGACTCTGCGCTATAGCGGGGCGTCTGTTGCACAAAACAGGAGCTGGTATTAAAAGTTGCTGCGTTACAGCAAAATTGCATATGCTGCAGATTATTGCGACTTATACCTATAACATGTCTATTCACATTAAAGATGTTTTTCTTAGAAACTGTACCATCTTGTGAAATAACACGCCGATATGACTCCACGATGCATCATCATCTGAGGTTTCCGTCCTTTATGGTTCCCTGCTGGACTTGCAGTGAGGGCGCAGCAGGTTCTGTGGTTGGTGTGTAAGCAGCATGTCTGTCATCCAGCAGGACGCATTCACACGTGTTCTCTTTGTACTCCCGCCTCTTCAGGGTGTCCAGCCTGGATTTTAGCATTTTTAGCCTCCCCTCACATGTCCTTACCGTAAATAAATGGGCCTGTTACAAAGAGCTCAGCAGCGCCGGCTCTCAGTCGGTAAATCTCATCATCCCAGTAATGTTGCCGCATTAAAATGATCGATTATTCAGTGGCTGCGTGGACTCAGTGTTTCCCGGTTTGTTTTCCAGGAAAGTGTTGGTTAATCTAGGTATGCACTTTGTTTTTTTGTTTTTTTCTTACAAAATATATAAATTAAAAAACGATAATATTAATTGACAGGTGAAAGCTGCCCAAAACCTCCAAAGAAAGATTAATTTTTCGTAGCGATTAATGAAATGTATATATAACGTGGGCCGAGATGAGGGATATTCAAAGCTGAGCTTTTCTCATTGTTTCTGCATGACGTTGAGCGCCACAGAGGGGGTCCGAGCGGCAGCGCAGGACGCCAAACCGTGCCACGAACGAAGGCAGGCGTGTTGTGTTGAACACAGTGCACTGTGGTCTGGGACAGCATCACCCCCCGTGGTTAATCCCTGCACAGATGGACAGGATCTTGTCGAGCGGCCCGCAGCCACAGCGCATCCGGCCGGGCCGCAGAGAGGTTCCTCAGGGCCAGCCATGTGTGTCACACAAGTGTACACGTGACCACGCCAGAAGGGTGGCGCACTGCACCGTCCCACCATCCCAGCTTCTCCTAACAGAGATACACCACTTTGTCAGATGGGATTTTTTCCCCCAGACTGGGCAAGGAAGAGCAAAAAGTGGAAAGTGGGTTAGAGGTGAAGTCCTATTTACATGTAGTCTGTGGCTTTGTGGACTGGGGCCTTTTCTCCCTTTACCAGATGCCTTTTTTTGACAGATTATTAGAGTGAGCCCTCAGTGAGCGCCGGAACTCATTACGTGGACACGGTGGTGCTTAAAGTGGCTGAACCTGCAACGTGTTTCAAAATACACCGATAATTTATCATTGCGTGAGAGTGGGAAAGCGCGTGGAGAGGAGGCTGTTTCCCTCTGTGTTGTGTGTCACGCGTGTGTGTTTGCAGTTCTTCCGCATTGACACACCTGAAGAAATCATTGCTTCTGTCATGATTAAAACACGGGTGGGATGCTGAGCCACCCAACTAGCGACTTTACAAAGTAAAAGAAAAAAACTATTACGCATTACTGGTGTTTCACAGCTCCTGGGCCTTGTGACTTCAGCTGTTGGTTCAAATCCGGCTCAGTCTGTTTGGAGTTTGCATGTTCTCCCTGTCTTCACGTGGGTTTCCTCAAAGTGCTCTGGTTTCCTCCCTCTGAAATTCAGATTCGTGCTATAAATTGGCCGTAGTTTGTGTGTTACTGTGTGATGGACTGTGTCCTTTCCATGGCCTACTGGTGTCCACCACCTTATGGCCTATGCTTTCAGGAGAGACTCTGTACCATCACAACCCTGTAATGGACAATGGTTATTCAGAACAGATGGGTGGGTGGATGGATGGATAGATAGATGGATGGGTAATTATTGGAGCCTGATCCACTGAGGTAAGGATGCAGTTGGGTGCAGCTTGCATGCTGATGGTTCCTTTGAACCCTGAGCCACTTACAGAGCTCGACCGTGGTGTGACTGTGGTACGTTTAGATAATGTGGAGGAGGATATTGACACTAGTGGGATCACTGGAATTGGCACTCTGTCCTGGTCATCACCTGGACTTAGTGAGTGATGCTGGTCTTAGCAAGTCTGTTTATATCTGGGTAATCCTTCACCATAAAGTATCTTCTTTTTTTCTGAACAGGCTTTTTTTAAGTGTCCTCGGCAGCCCGTGTTCCTCCTTGCTTCCCTGCAGGTCACAGGGCATCAAGTGCAGCATATTGTTGTAACAAATAAAGTGGTCCAACCAAGTATGTCACTGTAATCCATAGAACGTGCACAGCAGGGGTTGTTAACCTGGGCTCTGTGGGTCCTTTGAGGGTGAAAGTTCAGGGGGTCTGTGAAGCTCAGGTTTGCTTCGAAAATAACACCAATCTAATTAAATACAAGTTTATATATATATATATATATATATATATATATATATTGTTGTGCTGTTAGTATCTGACATAGTTGTATGTGGAGGTGTTCATGTTTCAGTGTAGAACACTGACTGGAGTATTTTCTTTGAAATTATTTGTGGCCATTTTTCTAGGAGGTCCTTAGGACGCCGGGGACTCATGAGATATTTTATGTTCCTGCCAGTGTTGGTTGCCTTTAGTAAACTGTCGTGGGTTTGAGGGTGTGGGTCCCCAGCATGTAACAGGGCCAGAGAGGGGAAACAAAGCTGGAGGGGGTGAGAGGGTGAAGGCTGAGCTCTCGTCCACCTTGCTGCTAACAACGACATCTACGGGTGGCTCTGACCCCAGAGGGCAGGCAGTTGAACCAGGCCAGTGGCGGTCACTTCCAAGACTGTTATGTCACCCAATAAAGCCTGCAGGTGGCCGTGTGAAAGAGAGTGGGTGGAGAGGGAGTAGGAGGATCGTAGGACAGAAGGGGCTGTTCTACCTGTGTCCCTGGACTCCAGACCTCCACTGATCTAATCCCGAGCCGAGAGCTGACGGCCGCACTGCACTCAAGGACAGATGGTCCCTAAGCCCTGAATGTGGGCCAGGAATAGCAGCGGTGATAGCAGTGGGAACAAAGTTATTTGTGTCAGAGACTTAGTTCTACCTGCCTTCTTTTACCCCCCGCCTTTGTGCTCTCAACCTGCCCAGGTGTGTTGCATTTGCCCCACCTTCAGCCAGAGGCCACGTCCTGTCCTGGCCACGTTACATCGTGTTGATGTAAATCTGGAAATTTCTGGGACATCATTGCACTCATCATCAGTCAGCATTTATGATCATTTATGGACAGTTTTGGAGCATTTCTCAAACAGTGTCTGCACTGGTTGTCCCCCAGTACAACTCTTTAGAAGTTCTCAGAACTGGTCTTATTTTAGACACGATCTAATCCAGGTATTAACCTCGCATTTTAAGAACTGCAGTTACTGACAGCGGTCACCGATGGTCAAGTTTCAGTTTACAGCTGTTCATTTTTTCCACTCTTCTTTTAAAATGCTTTCGTTATTATTCCTCCAAAATGTGTTTATTTCCAAAACACAGATGGTGTTCATATGTGAGAAGCCCCCCAGTGGATGCGTTTATGATATGCCTAATTAATACCTCCTGCCTCTTTCTCCATCGAGGGAAATGTTTGATGATCTGTGTCATCTGCTCGCATGCTGTGCTAATCGCGTCCCCATTTTCCAGCCATTACTGCCCAGGTGGCTTCTTCTCCAGCTCCGGCTGCAAGCACCAGCTGTCTCTGTGATGACTACCGTACGACCACCCCTTCCATAAATTTGGAAATGTGAGTGGGATGTTGCCGTCTTGCTGCAAAACTCCAACTTGGTCACGATCGGAAATTGTGGATCGTAGGGAGGAGAAAAGTAGTGACCAAAAATGGCAGCGCAGTTGACAAGGATCTGGGTTTGCATAATCCCAGCAGCTCCCGTAAAAGCAACCAAAACAATAGGTTCCACCCGCACTCCGTCAACATGTTGCGAAATGCGTCGGTGGTAAGAACCGGCTCCGTCACGCGCCACCCTATGTCCCGATGCCCTCTGTTAGCCCTTGCAGCTGATGACTCACCCGTGTGGTCCCGTTGCAGCCGGTGCCTCGGTGAGATCCCCCCGTGGGCCGAATGGAGCTGGGTCGCCACAGCTTGCCGTGCGAAAAAGGCAGGGCACTCAGGGAGCTCCAGGAGGGATAACAGTTGCTGTAAGGCAATGATGATATTAGAAAAGTTAAAAAAGAAATACAGTTCTCAGTGCTTGCTGCGCATGCTCACCCCGAGAGAGAGATTATCCCAAATCCCACAGAAGATCACTCATAGGCGCTGATTTTGAGTGGGAATCCCACACCTCTGCTGGAGAGGCCCGTTTCTATGGCGACCTATTCCTGGACATTAAAGAATCGAGCAAGACAACGGTGGTAAAGAGCAGCTGACAGCATGGGAGGGGGCGGGTGTTCATTTCCCAAGCAATGGGGCCTGTTTACCCACACTAGAGAACAGGCAGCTGGTGCTTCCTTTCCCTCTATTGCTCAGCTTATCGTCCTTCTTCTGTTTGATAAGATGCTGTCAGAGACCTAGCTTTTGCAGCACAGACTAGGGCGACATTCATTATTTGTCACCAGGAGCGTAGAAGAATGTCTCCCCATCACCATTCTTCAGAGATGAAAGGCCCCTGAGGTTTGTGTGTGGGTTGTCATCTTTCCATTGAGGGCAAGACCAGGTTCTCTTACCTCTGATTTTACACAACTGCCCTGGGACAGACCAGATACCCTGTCAGGTGATATTACATGGTGAGCACGGTCTCCAAACACGACCAGTCCAGTCCAACCACCAGACACGGCTGCTGTTGTCACCTGACTACCAGGTCACATGAGATGACCCTTAAATGCCGTTCTTTTTCCAGACAGTCAGTGATATGAAAAGATCTGCTTATGGTGGGTCTGAATTAAGGCACAAGGTGGAACACGTGATTTCACGGTCATCTGTTTCCTCACTAGGGTGACACTAACACCAAATTTTCGAATCTCGGTTTTTCTGGATCCGTAGAAAAAAGATGAAATTGTAGTTATCCTGTACTTTTGACACCGTGTGAGTGTTTAGTATTTGGTTATAATGATGCTCGTTCAACCTGCACGATAAACTGCAGATAGGTTTTGTTGGATTTTGTTACCTTTGGACACTTCTTAGACCCTGATACCTCAGTGAGCACCTCTGCTAAATCCTTTAAGCTGCCATTGCTGTTATGTTGCATTATGTCTCAGTAGCTGTTTGTTTGTTTCTCAGGACATTGTCCCTGTCTTTCATGGTGTTGTTATCCAGTTCTAGTCTCTTCTGTTAATCAAATTTTTTTTTAAAAAGTAGTGATGCAGGTTTGGATTATCGTGAATGAGAGACCTGTCGTTGTGAAGAACGTGGAGTTTTTGTACAGCACCGAGAGTCTACGCAGCATACAGACAAGGCGGGGAGTTTCGCGTTTCTCCATCCTCACAGATGTAATGTTCCTGTCTTATTTCCACCTTACAGAAAGTGAGCGAGAAGGTGGGAGGAGCAGAGGGGACCAAGCTGGATGAGGACTTCATAGAGATGGAGAAGGTAAGGGCTCTGTTTCATCTTCCTGACATCCTGAGTGAAATTGTTCTGAGCATGCTCAGTGTGTCAGTGTGTGACGCGTTAATAATGTTTCTTTCGCATCTGAAATCTGAAACATTTGTAATAGTTTGTTTGTTTAGCAGATGGTTTTCTCCAAAGCAACATAGAATGACTTTTAACTTAATGTCAACGCCAGATACTCATTTCACTGAGCTCCATGCAATTATTCATGCTTTTACACAGCACTGTAATGTAACACACACACACACACACACACACACACACACACACACACAACCTAATTGCAATGTAGAGTCAAAACACAACAAACAAATGGAACATTTCATTAGAGTTATGCAAAGGTAAAATATCTGCATAAAAATTAAAATACATGTATATATCTAGTTGGTGTCAAGTGCCAGTTATGAAGGTTTCTGATGGTTTCCTCACACTTGGTTGTAGAAAGTGGACATCACCTCCAAGGCGGTGCTAGACATAATGACTAAGACAACGGAGTACCTACAGCCCAACCCTGGTGAGTAGCCCAACATGTAGAAGACAGGCCCCCCAGGCCCATCACAAGGCAGCCAGCCAGTGACAGTGAGTGACAGAGTGGCATGTTGGACACTGATTGGATGCTGAGACCTCACTGACTCCGCCCCTCACAGCAACCAGAGCCAAGATGAGCATGATGAACTCCATGTCCAAAATCCGAGGGCAGGACAAGGGCCCTGGCTACACACAGGCCGAGACCCTCCTGGGGGAGTCCATGCAGAAGTTTGGAAGAGACCTTGGAGAAGATTCCAACTTTGGTAAAGTTACAACTTTTACTTTTCTGGAACATGCTAGAACATTATAACATCCTATTTTGAAAGGTCTCTGCCTATGACTAGATTGAAATCTCTAAAGGTGTTGTGGCCACTGAGAAGTTAGATGTGTGGTTATCCATTTTGTCGTGCGGCATCATGACATAAGGAGTGTCATGAACTGAGGGTCCTTCTGTCCATCCCTCTTCTTAGGCCTCGCCCTCATCGATGCTGGGGAGGCCATGCGAGAGCTTGGGGAGGTAAAGGACGCACTGGACATGGAAGTGAAGCAGAACTTCATTGACCCTCTGCAGAACCTGTATGACAAAGACCTCAAGGAGATACAGGTGAAGAAGAGAGGAACCTTTCTCGATTTTTTGAACCACTTGCGACATAAAGTCGATTTCAAATAAAAAACAGTTAGCTTCATGATGTAAAAAAGAAGGTAAATGACCAAAGACCTCCTCATCTTGCAGAACTTGAAAACTGGGCAATGTGGCTTAGACTGTACTCTACAGTGAGATCTACAGCTGGAGGGTTCTCTCACTCATATGTCCCTTCACTTCCAGCACCATCTGAAGAAGCTGGAAGGTCGGCGGCTCGACTTTGACTACAAGAAGAAGAGGCAGGGCAAGGTTCAGGATGAGGAGATCAAGCAGGCACTGGAGAAGTTTGACGACTCCAAGGAGATCGCTGAGCAGAGCATGTTCAACTTGTTAGAAAGCGATGTAAGGACTGTGTAAATGTTTATTTGTACATTTTGTTGTGAACCAACACCTCCACCTGGTTGTCTGTCGATAAGCACTGAGGTGCAGTTGATCAGAGACATGGTTTCATCCAGCTGCTTTTTTCCCCTTTTTAACACCTTCATTGCATTGTTGTGGTGAAATGTACTGATGCGCACAAAGAATATCTGTTGTCATCATATTATCTAGAGTTCTGCTACCAGCATCCCACCCAGCCCTCTGTACACAGCTCTGCCGTGACCTCCAGCATCTCCACCCCTGCTTCATGTAACAGTTTTTCTCTAATGTCCTGGTGTCAGCAGATTGAACAGGTGAGCCAGCTGGCCTCCCTGGTCCAGGCACAGCTGGAGTACCACCGACAGGCCACCGAAATCCTGCAGCAGCTCTCGGTCAAGATGGAGGACAGGTCAGTGCGCTGGGGGCATCGCACGGTCACCTGTTCTTCCCCTAGCCTTAACTAGAGTTGCTCGCACCATCTGGTCTTTGACATTTTATGCACTCTGTAGCCTAAACCTGATAAATACTCTGTTTCACATCACCAGTTTCTGAGGAATTGATAGCTAAATAGCGCATAAACTGTTGACTAGACACATTAGACCGGAAGAAATGGGCTTGAAGGCTTGAAGGTCACCTGAGTCATTCTGAAAGGCCAAGATCAATGGTTTTGACCACTCCAATCATTTACGGAAGATGCACGTCCACAGAGTATTTGAACAAAAGGTAAAAAATACTTTTTTTGAAGTTGAGAAGCATTTGGCCCTAAGGTCTCCTGTCTGTGTGCCCTGTAGGATAAGAGAAGCCTCCGCCAAGCCCAGGAAAGAGTTTGTGCCCAAACCTCGGACCTCCATGGATTTCACCTTGAGTGAGAACCACAACGGTGGAATAACTCACAGTGGTCCTGCACGTTCTTCAGGCAGATCCCCAGGTTTGACCATAAATACTTTATATTTCACATTTATTATTGTGTTTAAAGGTTCCTTGTGTCCAAATCAATTCATGTAGCCCCACTTAAACAGAGAAATATTGACTTTTTAGGACAATTCCTTCAAAGCAGTAGTTATACCTTTGCAGGGATTTAAGCTTGAAACCTTGTTTTCCTCCACTGCTGGCTAACGGACTCACTCTCCATCCCTCCATCATGTTTCTTTGTTTCTGCAAATCCTCCTCCTCTCGTGACGCTCGTTCCTCAGCCCCAATGGACCAGCCCTGCTGCCGCGCCCTGTACGACTTCGACCCTGAGAACGAAGGTGAGCTGGGCTTCAAGGAGGGAGACATCATCACCCTGACCAACAAGATCGACGAAAACTGGTACGAAGGCATGCTGCACGGCCAGTCCGGCTTCTTCCCCGTCAATTACGTGGACATCCTGGTGGCCCTGCCGCACTAGGCCCGCTCAGGAGACACCTCTTCGTGGCACCACTGCCCCCGCTCCCAGTCTTTTCATTTTCCAGCCATGAAGATGATGACCACAAAGACAACCATGACTGGACAGACTTATGCCTTTTAGCAGAGCAACACGGAATTTTAAAAGATGTGTGAAACAATGTCAGCTTTATTCCATCATGAACATTTTAATCAAATCAAACCGTGCATGTGAAATGTATAAAATGATATTTAGTTCCTTTTTATGGACATTTCTCATTTCTTCTTTGGTCTCAGAAGTTAAAAAGACCCCCCTCCTCCATGGCCCCAAGACTTGCTTCGATGCCGTTTGATTGGTCACTCACATCTAACCTGACAGTAACAACCGTGTGTCTAGAAAACTACTTTAGTGGTCTCTCGAGGACCTCACACTGCGAGATCAGATGTCCAGCTGTTGACTCAACGGGTTTCACATCACACTTGTGAGGTACGTTCATCAGTTAGTAGCTCTGAATGATCAGCCATAAAGAGTGCAGAACATTTTGAAGCTAAATAGTTCTCACCTGCCTGTGCAGGGGGGTGAAGAGAGAAATTCAGGAAGCCTTCTTGTCCTGTAAGGGTTTCCTTCACCGTGAAAGTGTAGTATTTGTTGTGCACACAAGGAATTAGTGTGTTTGAGCTCCAGCGCCAGACCTGCATGACAAGCAGCTGAGCTTCTCCAACCACACTGAGGGTATGTGTTTGGTTCAGGCGGAACGACAGGCAGCGGAGGGGGCGGAGAGACCCTCCCCACCTGCACGACTAAAACCCCCCGTTGAGTCGGCCAGATCTTTAGACGGGATCATCAGCGCTGCTTGGCAGTTCTTGTCAGCAAACCTTGATCCTCAACTGGCTCTTCGTACCTTTCCTGGGAATCAGTCACCAATACTGAGTATTATAACCGAAGAGACCAGTTCAGTTTTACTGTGTTGACGGCGTAGACAAGAAGCACCAGCTTAACACACAGTAGCAAAACAAGAAACTAAGTGTGTATTTAAAGATGATATGGAACTATTTGTGTAACTGGTCGACGTGTTGTGTTATAGAGTATTTCTGCTTATTGGCGTAACTGTACTCCCTGCTGCCGACACAGTACAGCTGCTGTATGTGAGTAGAATCAAATACTAGATCTTAGTAGTGTAGCTGTCACCGTTCTGGATCATGGCTAGATGTAGATGATTTGTGTTGCAGTAAATTGCGAACAGGCCTCTGGGTGACGTTTTACTGAAAAGCACCTATGGAGGACGAGAACGTTTGCAGGTTGGGGGAAGAGGCGAGTTTCCAGTTTGTGGTCGCCGTGAACTGTTGAAGGCAGTACGCGGATCGCCGTTCACTTTGCTGTGTTTAGATGCCACACGTGGTCAAAAGTTTGAGGACACGCAAGGCATGCGGTTCAAAATTATAATCAGGAAACAAGTTGCTCCGTCTTCCCAGCTCCTTCGCAGCCGATCCCAGGCGTGTGGGACAGTTGTGTGTTGCTTTGCTGTCATTCTCCCGTCCAGTTTGTCCCGTTCAAGCTACCCGGGTGGCCCAGCCGTACTCACACGTATGAGCAGTACTGTTTAAGTGAGTGAGTAGCGCTGTTGCCTCACAGCGTCTGGGATGGTCAGCTGCAAGTTCAAATCCAGTTCAGTCGGTGTGGACGTTCTCCGCATGTCTGCGTGGATTTCCTCCCACAGGCCAAAGATCTGCGCTTTGGGTTGATCGGTCACTCTAAATTGCCCGTAGTGTAACCCTCCTCAGGATAACCAGTTACTGAAAATGGATGGATGTGTATGTGTGTCATCAACCACTTGGACATGTGCTTTTGAAATGTGTCTACCAGTTTGAACTTCTAACTGAGTAAATAGTGAAATCAAATGCATCTTAGAGGGGGCATTCTGTGTGTTTAGATTATACCATCAGTGTGGGGGTGGGGCTTGGACAACTGACCAGAAATACAGTACTGTGCAAAAGTGTTAGGCATGCAACTTGAATGTGTGTTGAAAAGTACAGGTAGATTCTGATCTACCATCAGGGAGGTTTCTGGTTGGTCCCAAATTCATTGTGCAGCCTGAGAATGACCTCAAACACCCAATCTCAGTCATACACAACTATGTTGAGCAAAAAGAAGGAATCCTGCAACAGATGGTCTGGTCCCCACAGAGCCCTGATCTCAACACGATCGAGTCAGTCTGGGAGGACATGCAGAGACAGTCAAAGTGTGCAGAAGAACTGTGGCCAGTTCCTCAAAATGTTTGCAAGAACCTACCAACCTCTACCTTAAACTGCATGCAAGTTTACATACCATTACATTACCAGTTGATGATATTTTAAAGGCAAAGGGTGGTCCCACCAAATATTGATCTGATGGAGGTTTTTTTTGTCTCCTGCACTTTTTAGAAGGTTTACTGATTAATAAGTATTCATGGCATTATTTCTGGAACCATCCTTGCTTTAGAGCGTTTTTCCCACAGTTGCCTAAGACTTTTGCACAGTACTCTACATATAAAAAAACTAACATGACATCTCCATATTGACTGCGTTCCAAATGGCTGTGATGAGCACTGCGGTGCTCAGATGGGAGACACAGTATGATGGCACTGGAGGCCTGTATGTCTTTGACCAAATTCCCTAGAGCCCAAGTGTAGAGAAGAAAGAACACGTGCGTTCAAATGCTCTCCTGTGTATTTCTAGCCGTAACAAACCAGCGGGTGCAGCTGAGGCAATAAGACACGTTTTTAAAAACCCAGGGGGGTTAGAAGTCACACTGGGTGGGTGGAATCCTGCACCTGACATAGTAGGATGCAAAGTTGCTATTTTTATTTTGAGCATTTTTAGACAAAAACGGGAGGTTTAATTCAGAATCGGTTTTGAGCACCAGTGGATCCCCGTGGGGCAGAGCAGGAGCACGTTGCGAATTCAGTTTAAAAGTGATATTTCCACCCTTTTGTTCTGTTTTTTTTGATTTTGTGAACCAATTTGTGTGTTTTTGCCCTCAGTGAGGACTGTACAGCTGTTTTCACCCTGTAGCAGTGGATTTATTGTATTTTATTTTTGTAACTGTGACAAAGTTTATATTTGAGAGATTCCATATGAGCACACGGGGGAAGAAAACAGAAAAAGAAGAAATATTTAACTGTTGTCTATGGATTCATCTTGTTTCATTTTTGTCTTCTTCTTGAGACAGAGTGCAAGTAAAATGTTGTAACAAATATCTATATGTGAATCAGTGAAATAAACACGGAGACACAGCGACAGTCTGGCTGCAGTGTTGAAACCGTTCATTAATGGGCTAATATGGATTTACACTGAAAAATAACACTCATTTTTATTTTATTTGACTAAAACACCGCACTTCCCAAACTGATTTATACAGAGAAAAACTATGGACCATAAACCTATTTAAAAAATAATGCCCGGCAATCTCACCCATCTTAAATAGAAACTAACAAATCAAAACACAGATTAAGTGAAATAAATGTACAGAAATAAGAAAATGAACAGAGACATCTGTTAAATGTACAAAATGGCTGTTGACAACAGAGCAAGTGACAGAAGACCAGTGAAATGTGTGTTTCACACTTTCTCAGGTACCTGCTCTCTCTCACACACACACATTGACACACACACATTGATACACACACTCACGCACAGTGATTTACACATACAATGATACACACACACACACACACACACACACACACACACAGTGATTCACACACATACAATGATACACACACA